>JXCR01084449.1:128679-176902 GCA_002079205.1 Phalaenopsis hybrid cultivar | reverse complement strand
TATATATATATATATATATATATGCTCTTTATTTATATGATTGATACTTCCTCTTAATGCCAAATTAATGTCATGTCATTAATTTGAGCTATATGCATGTAAATAAGTGTTTAGGTTTAGATAAATGTGCACGAATTGTGTACCATGCAAGTAAATGCCTCCCAAAATTTTCATGATCTTGAATTTCAATGTTGCCTAAAATTATAATAAATAATCAATAATCAATAATCATCTTGGTAAACACAAAGGTAAAAATTATAATCATGAAAGGGTTTGGGTCAAGTCATCTTCTGACTTTAAGTTTATAAATTCAAGTTAACTTATTATATATATATATTATTTTAAGATAATGCTATAATAAAATGATAAATAATATTTTTTTTTTCTATATTGCTAGATCATGAGCTAACAAGTCAAATAAGAGCTAGCAAATTAGTCCTGACTAGTCCTACTCCTAATTTGGATTGTTAACTCGTCAAGCTCAATTCATAAACCGCTTATTAAGCTAGAGCTCGCTCATTCATGAGTATTCACTTCCACCTCTTCCAACGGTTGAGAAAGAGGAAATGAAAATGACAAACTATTTGCTAGATTATGTTCGGCCTACTCATTTGATTGAGAAAATATCCAAATTTTTAGTCATTGATAAAAAAAAAAAAAAATTAGAATTTCACAGAAGGATTGACATGCTGCACAATTCTTATGAATGTACAAATATAACACCAAAACTTTAATACAAATAGCCCTAATATTTTTAACATTAAATCAGAGTTAACACTAGAACTAACATTTCATAAACAAATATACCTTTATATGCATAAATTTTAAAATGATTATAATTATAAATTATTACAAAATTTAAAAACCAAGCTTTACATTTTAGACGTGTAAACATACTATTGTGTTACATGCATATTTATGATGACACCAAGGTGTAATGATACGAACAGTAAAATTTGGGGTTAGAACTGTAAATACACATAAATTATGTGGCAAGTACGCAAATTTCCCTAAAATAAAATACAGCATGATTTTCACTAGCATGGAAGGCTTGTGCATCAAAGAAACCTTAAAGGAGGTTACAATGGTTAGTAGAAGGATTAAGTTAATTATTGAGCCTAAACCTGTACTACGATTGCATTGGCTTAATTACAAGGTTATGAAATTAATATACAAAAATATGTAATAGGTTACCACAAATAATATTTGATAGGGATGAATATATCAATTCCATCGTTCAGCATCTACTGGAAGCTTCTAATTCTGCTGGAACTATCAAAATAGAATTGGTAATTAAAGGGGTTAATTACATGCGTGCCACCCAATTCCTATATATTTACGTATCCAACACTTATACTTAACTTTCTACATTATATACCACCCAAATCTTTCAAGCCACACTCAAATCCAACACTTTCATGCACAGGTAAGATGGCATTATGTAAAAATTGAAGTTTAGGCGTTAGATATGTAAATAAATAGGAATTTAGTGGTATGTATGTAAATCTTCTACAAAAAATATGTATATAGTTGTGCATATGAATGCTTATGCACGTGTTCGTATGTACTTTGTCATTTAGATTTTGATGAATGACTCCCAAATTATATGGACAAAGAATTTGCCTTGGAAGATCAAAACCAAGCCGATTTTTGGCTCGCATCAACGCTTTCGGGCCATGAATGGATCAAACCAAGCGAATTTTTTTATCAAATAGGTTTGGGTCAAGAGTGGATTGAAGTTTTGAGTCGATCTATAGCCAAAACCAAATCGACTCGAGATTAAAATTTTAATCTTTCTATAAAAGCCTACTATTCCCTCTTGCTCAATGGCTATAAGCACAAGTAGGGGTGTAAAAAATTAACCCGACACGTCAAATTGACTCGAACCCTACTAAGAGAATACATATTCGAGTTGACCCAATTAAGTACGGGCCAAATTCCAACATGCTTAATTTTTCGGTTCGGATTCAGGTTAACCCAAAGTTGATCAAAGTTGGCGTGAACTTGGCTTAAAATTAACCCGAATTTGACCAAAATAATAATCATGTATATATTAAATAGAATATGTGGCTCGGGCTCATGTTAATATGTTTAAAGGCGGGTCATAATCAAGTTAACTTTCAGAATCATTTGATATTTGGGTCGAGTTCAGATCAAACAATTTCAAGTCGGGTCCAACCCAAATTCAACTGATGAACCCAATCAATCATGGTGCACAATGAAAGTACCAATATAGAACGCACCTTAGAAATTATTTTTAGAGAAGATCTGAAAATAATACCAGCTGATTCATAACAGCTGATCAGTCTGTACTGCTTGGGAGGGCCGAGGTTTCAGCAGTTGCCTCAGTGACGCCATTACACTGGAGAAGGAAGGTCTTTTCCAGGGCTCACTGTAGTTGTTTAAGATAACTTTTGTTAGGAGGGTTGGTAAAAAGAAAGATGAAATTAAGAGACATTTGAAATATGGGGCATTTACATGCATACCACCCAATTCTTATGTATTTTGAATATCAAGCACCAATATTTATTTTTTACATTTATAGCACTCAAAATTTTTATGTTGCATTAGAAGTACCGCCATTTTAACTTTTAAGAAGTGAAATACAACTTTTCATGTGTATGTAAAAACTGAAGTTTTGAGTGTTAGATATGTAGATACATAGGAATTGAGTGATATGTATGTAAATGTTGTAAAAGATTTTCTCAACCTGGCCCAGCAAGACTCGATAATTGAAGCCACAACTGGGTTCATATCAGTTGGAACATCAAGCCTTCTACTCTTGAAGCCGACAGCCGCCACCACCTACAGAAGAAAATAATAGCCACATTGAGAAAAAATTATTACATCCGGACTCTGGACCGGGCGCAAAATTTGCATCTGAAGACTAGTGGGAGCGTGTCACGTCGCAAGTGGGCCCCACCTCTCTAAAAAAACTATCCAATCAGTATATTATAGTGGGGCCCACTTGCCACGTGGCGATTGCCTGTTGGACTCCATACGCAAATTTGTATCCAATATCCTGATACAATAATCGCTCCACATTAAGGGTCCCAGCCCAAAGGCCCCGCAAGGCGGGAGTTTTGTTATTTCACAGAAAGGGATAAAATCAGAAATCATGGCACTAATTTTCAAACCATGACAACAACGACCGGTAAAAACTATCTATAGCAAGGGAAAAAGTTGGCTCAGGATATCGTCATCAAATTTTTCGTCAAGATAGATCTCATAAGTTGTTGAATTTACATTTAGATGAGATAATAAATGAGAAATTTATATTGCACGCATCTCAAAGCCAATGGTATTGAAACCAATCATGAACAAAATTTGATCCGAATATAGTGACCCAAAATTTCAGTTTTAGCATTAGAGGAATGTTTATAACTGGCTACAACAAGTGTTTATAACAAAAATGAATCATTTTGGAAGATATAATAGGTGTTAGAATTAGGCGCCCAAATCCAACGCTGGCTTTTTCTAATTGACTAAAATTGATGAGACAATCAGGCTACTGATGCAAAGGTGTCTATCATGATAAGCACTATTTGAAAACAAAAAGTTTAAGAAAAATTTGCATACATAGCACACAACTCTTATATACATATCTCACACCTATAATTTCATAATTTGCATACATAGCACACAACTCTTATTTCTTTATAGTGAAATTAAACATTTGAGAGCTATGTGTGTGAATATGAAAGTTTAGGTGTGGGATATGTGAATACATAAGAATTGTGTGCTACTCAAGTAAATGCCTCAAAATTTAAATCATAGAAGCAATGCAAAAAAATAATAATATCTAAGAATAAATGAGAATGAAGTCCGGAAAAAATAATGTTGCATAGCTGGACCAAATAAGGCTTTCCAACAAATAAAAATAAATAAATAAATAAATAAATAACTCGATGACTAATCTGAAAATTTGTGCCCGTCTCTCTTGCTTAGAGAGTGCTTTGTGTTTATTATTTCGGGTCAATTTTTCACAAAACAATTGAAACAGTGGATGAAGCACTACCAAGATATTTCGTCCTCATTTTGTGAGGATTTATTTTTTAGTCGGGATCCACGTTTCCCATATGCACAAGAGCCTATGGTTAATTACCCATTTTGATAATAAAAGAGTGCTTTCGATTAAGTGTAACCATTAAGCATAGAAAATTCAATATATATAGTAGAAGTAGACTTAGGATTTTGAATTATAAAATTTATCGATGGTGGGGAAATAATGATGAACCCAATCAAGATCACGTGATTTCGTTGTCTTGGTTTGTCATGATCACTAGTTAACTTAGTCAGAGGAGGTAGTCAACTTAGTCAGAGGAGGTAGTCAACTTAGTCAGAGGAGGTAGTCAACTCAACCTAACTAAAAGATCATTTTCAATAACCATGGGTTATATCGTCCAAGAGACCCTCATAAATTTGAGATAGAAGTTTATCTAAAGGGACAAATTTAAGTTAGTCATAACTAATAAAGATTTTGTGTCAATCAAATATACTCTTATGACTCACAATTCAAATGATAGGAAGCCATTGAGGAATATATGGGTTGCAACCATGACCATAATTTAATCATGAAATTTGGCGTGAAACCACTCAATCAGAGAGTTTTAATCATAATAGCTACTTTTTATGGAGACGCTAGGTCAAACCAATGTGAAATTCATTATTTTGTAAGTTGAACTAAAATAAAAGTTAGTTACTCTTGACAAATTATTGTGGATAATGGGTGGAGTTTGCCTTAAGCCTTTAAGAGATAAATTTTAACTTGAATATTTTATTTTGTTAGTTTGAAAACATAATTTGAAAGATTTGATTTAAAAATTGACTCTTGCAGTTGAAATTTCATATCAACTCAGCCATAATAGAGATTTGGATATTTTAAATACTTGTGCTTGAAATTTATTTGAAATTTGACACTTGAATATGTATAAACTATCAGTCTTATCAATTCTAATCTTTATGAAAAGAATGATCAGACTATGTGATTTAGACTTGTAAATTTTTATACTTATGATTTGGACATTATTAAAAATTACTAGACTCATAAACATCAGTCCTTAAGAGAAAGAGGATCAGAAAATTTGAGCGAGACTGATAAACCTACTCTATCGACAAAATGTGGCCCAATTGAGTCATGCATAATTCAATCATCTTGAGTATGATTTCAAAATAGTTTTTATAACTTTAAGACAAGCGCAGACTTTTTACAAAAAAAAAATTGTACACTTTTTTAAATGAGAGTAATTTGAGTGAAAATTTCATTTGTGCACATGCAGTATTATTAGACCATTCAAGTTTAGGCATTAGTCAATTTAGTGGAGCATGTGCGTGTTTACTTTTACAGATGTACATGCATCTTGATACTTTGCTTGTTGTAATTGCATAAATTTTGGCATACTTAATAAGATGTGATTGCATGATAATTTGTATTCTTGGAAGATGTTATTTGAGATTTGAGACTCATAATATACAAATGCATACATTATAAAGTATTTGCAAGTCCTTCGAGACAAAATATTGAAGTTGAAAATATCTCGAAGTGACATTACAAGACTTAAAATTATCCAAACTTTGTTAATTACACGGATACTTTTGTTCTTTAGATGCATGTACATAACCTGAAAGTACAACTAATGACATGAAGCTTAAAGTGTTTGCACAAATCTTAAGATATTTATATCCAAACTAAGCACAACCTTAAGACTTATTATATCACTAAATCACTCAAACCCCTTCAAAATTTATCTGAATATTATAGCCTTTGGAATGCATGTAATGTTTCATTTTGATCTTTAAAAGAGTCATAATATTATGTCTGCTTGGAAGTTGGAGTTTCGTATTCAGTGGCGCATGATTTAAATTTGAAATTTGATTCATGCATTTCAAAACATTGATCATTTGCATTTTTGCCTCAAAATATTAATTTTTTTAAGAAAAGAGGTTTAATTTTTACCATGATCAAGCCCAATCAGTCCAAAATTTGAATTAGATCGTAAATTAAAAAAGTTCAAAATTAAACCCATTATGTGCTATTCTAATAGCTAGAGGGAAATGGGCGACGATTTGGCACCAAATATCTGGAGGTCACACCAAACTTGATAGTTGTAACCTAAGTACTTNCTGAATATTATAGCCTTTGGAATGCATGTAATGTTTCATTTTGAGCTTTAAAAGAGTCATAATATTATGTCTGCTTGGAAGTTGGAGTTTCATATTCAGTGGCGCAAGATTTAAATTTGAAATTTGATTCATGCATTTCAAAACATTGATCATTTGCATTTTTGCCTCAAAATATTAATTTTTTTTAAAAAAAGAGGTTTAATTTTTACCATGATCAAGCCCAATCAGTCCAAAATTTGAATTAGATCGTAAATTAAAAAAGTTCAAAATTAAACCCATTATGTGCTATTCTAATAGCTAGAGGGAAACGGGCGACGATTTGGCACCAGATATCTGGAGGTCACACCAAACTTGATAGTTGTAACCTAAGTACTACAGAGAAAAACAAAATAACTAACCTGCGCAGGATTTAAATTACTCCATGGTTGTTGCAAGGTCATAAGCTCCCATAAGATCAC
Source organism: Phalaenopsis hybrid cultivar (assembly GCA_002079205.1). Classification (NCBI taxonomy): domain Eukaryota; kingdom Viridiplantae; phylum Streptophyta; class Magnoliopsida; order Asparagales; family Orchidaceae; genus Phalaenopsis; species Phalaenopsis hybrid cultivar. Next base: position 170,321 of record JXCR01084449.1, on the reverse strand, counting down.
ACCGAAGCTGTACACGTCAGACTTCTCATTAGAAGGTTCATCGCGAAGAACTTCCGGTGCCATCCACTCCGGCTGACATGAGAAGATGCAGTGTCATTTATTTAAATAACTACAANTTAACCTAATTTTAGTCATTTAGATTAATTTATCTTTAGATGTAGATTTAAATGGAAATATATATAATTGAGGTTATTTTATTTTATATTATAATATTGTTTTTTTAATTTTTATTAAAATTTTAAATTGAGATTATAATATTTATTAAATATTATTTAATTTTTTAATTTATTTGTTCTTTTATGTTAGAATGTTTTATTTTCTTAACATTTATTTAAAATAATAAATTTATTAAAAATGCTATTTTTAAAATTTTGCCAAGTTTAGTTTGATCTTTGATTTGTTCCATGCTTTGACCTTGGTTTGACGAATTGTAATAGAAGTTGACAAAGTCAAATCAGGTTTAATTTATGCATGAGGTTGACTAAGGGTCAATTGCCTTAAATTAATTTGGTTTGTTCAGCTTTAATTTAGTTTAGTTTTAGTTTAATGTCATTTATTGATCCTTAAGATCTCAGAGGGGCATTTGGGTCTAAAATGGGCCTTATGTTGCCTAATCATTAAGGATTAATTGTGAGGCTTTAATAAACTTTTAAGAAGAAAATCCAAAGTGTCACCAATCTCAATTCAAATCTTCATGAAATTAATTTTTTGGAGTAAAGGGAGACTAGAGAGTCAAATTTAGAAATTTTGGGGCTTTTCTAACATATTATAAATTTTTTAAAATTTAATAATTATTTTATTGGGTTTGACTAATCAAAATTTAGGTTAATTTCAAACATTCTGTAAACTTACAAGTAGACTTGTGAAAATTTCAGATTAATTGGAGCCTGTTTATAAGTGAGTTTTGAATTAATTAATATTTCTTTAATTTTTTGCTACTTTGAAATTTAAATAATAATATTATTATTATAGTATTTTATTTTAATTTTATTATTTTGTTTCAACTCTTAAAAATCACTCGGGTAAAATTTCATAATTTTTGATGCATTAAATTAATTCTTATGGATTTTAGATGTTGTTTCTATTCTTTTTCTCTTTTTTATTTTTTGAATAAGTCCACAATTTATTTATCGTCGTATAATTCCCTTTTTCATTTAAATCTCTTTTCCGGAACATATGGATGATCTGAAGAAGAGAGGAATTGGAAGACAAAAATATATGAAATTGATGACAAACGAGAGACAGAACGTGGAAAACTTTCGTAAGGTAAACTTTGAGTGATAGCCCAAAAACATAGAACCAAACAAGATCAAATTGAAAATGCCTTGGAAACATATCGATGAAGAAGACCCTATGAAAGCAACCCTCAACTAGAGAATTAAGAATGTGTGCTTGTTCTAGGGTCAAGAGCAACTCCTAAAGGGACGTATCCCTTTAGTTAATTACATTTTAGGGGATGCCCAAGAATGTTCTCGATTAAAGGAATCCTACTCACACATATATGATGATTAGCAAAGGTATCACAAAGAACGATTATCTCACAGGAGCGTCCCAATGCCCTTAAAGCTCACGCTGATCCATATAGTAGAATGTGAGTCCCTCACGATCTTATACGAACGACGAATTATCAACAATTGGGCCTATGAAATAACTAAGACGACTCATAGGATCCACATTATGCTTCCAAGGCCTAACTGGGCCTTAAGAGCAGAGGGTGAATCACCATATCCCAATTGGGTCGTGACCTATCAGTAATTAGGGTCTACGAGAAGACATCAACGAAGCATCAAAAGAAGTGACATGGCTCAAGGGGGTAAGCAAAGGAGGGGAAGAGTAATCCTATTCGGGTAGACAGATCCGTCATCGTAAGCTATTGAGACACCAATTCTACCTGATCATGCAGTTAGCAACCCAATGTAAAAGGAGGCTCCCTCATCAGCAATCCGTGAATTGCGTCATCCAAGGGAACCTCGGTAATAAGGTCAAAAGAAAGAGACTCTAATCCTATGACCCCATGTAGGTAGGAAGAGAAGAGGTGGAAATTATACATGCTAAAGTGGTGAGGATGCCATTGGAGTGGAAAAGATAAGAGACGAGACCACGAGGGCACAATGCTCTCACAAAGGGCTTAATTCTCGTTTAGGTCGGGGAAGCCTCTAACACCCTAAGCGCATTAGAAAACCACCTAAGTTGAAATCTATGTTGGGCTAGTCGGATTGAAGAAGCATGTTGGCATCATTTTTGATTTTGTATGTGTTGGATGTCAACTTTAGTACTGCGGAATCTTTTTTGATACATTTTTTGAATCCCGTAGTCCCAAACATTCATTGAAACCCTTTAGTAAGTGTTTTTGGCACGAAACCTGGGTTGCTGTTGACTTATCAGTACCCAGGCAAGCTGATTGGTGGCATCAGTATCAATAAAACACCTATCTGTTGATTATTATGATATTTAGAGGCTATTCCCCACCCATTCAGAGCCTTCCGTGGCCAAGGAAAGTCACAAAACTCTCCCACACATGTTTTGGATAAAATCATGGTTTAGACTGTTATACCCGCACGGTGCTTCGGGACGCGCATTGGCACTCAAATCCACAAATTAAAACCTAAAAAATTCTCCATTTTTAAGTTAAGAGATCGTACTATAGTAACAGGTGGCTTCCCGTAGCTTTCTTGTCAGTGAAAACAATCCAGCGGTCATCCGGGCACCAAATTGAGTTTCAGACTATTCGGGCCGCACACACAATTTTGATCTGATACGATGCACCCCTAGTGTCCAATAAGATGTGGGTAAGCTTACAATCATCCTTACATATCTTTTGGAGCCCCAAAAACAAATCAAACGCTCCTCCGTGCACTTTTAGGAAAGTCATGGTTTAGGGCGTCACACCTGTGTAGCAGTTTAAAACGCCCGTTGAAATTAAATTCTCTGATAAAAGGCCCATAAGAATATTCATTTTTGAAGTTACACGACCATATTTCAATGATACATAGTCACTTATAGCTTGCGAATGAAAAAAAAACATTCCCGAACACTTTTCTACATAAGTTGGAGCTCATTGGGCCACCATGCGCCCCTAAGTGGGACTCGGGCACCCCGACGCTAGACCCCAACTCCCCAGTGCTAGGTCCTAGCCCCTAGGTACCTAAGACAAGCTCGAGAAACAAAACTGAAAGGTTGGAAAGCCAAGGCCAGACCCTAGCATCTCAACGCTAAGCCCCCAACGCCTCAATAATAGTTTTTAGCCCCTAGGCACTTGAAACAACCCAAAATAGATCCAGAAACCCGAGAGGGCAGAAATTAGTCACCAAATGCTTAGGGACTAGGCCCCTGGCCCAACGCCTAGGCGCTTGTCCCACCGCCTATACGCTTTTCCCACCTCCTAAGAACCATGAAGCTATTAGGCTATGATTTTTTGGATTATATTGACCATTTAGACCCACTAAGTGCCAAAATTGAGCTTGGGAAATAGGGAAAAGGTGTTATGAAAACACTTAGCCACCTAGTAAAATTATGAGCCAACCACATGCTTCATGGAGGGTTCATTTTGGGTAAGGCTTGGGTCAGAGAGCTTGGATTCTTTGAAAGGTTTTTCCCTTCATTCCCTTTGCATCCAACCATCCATTTTAATTGGGGGAAGGCCTCATTTTCTAAGGTTTGAAAAAAAGAGTGAAGAGAAGATTTTTCAGAGTGGAAAGGAGCTTGATGGAGAGTTCTAGAGCAAAGGTCTTTATCTTATTCCCTTCTTCTTCTTCTTCAAAATTTCCTCCTTATTCTCTTCTTTTTTTTCCACCAATCTTTAGAGGAGAGTGTGAAAGAAGTCTTGACAGAGCTTCTTCAAGGAATAACTTCTTCTCTTTGTGAAAAAAGAGAGTTTCATCTTGCTTCGAGGAGGAAAAAAGGCTTCAAATCTTCTTTGGAAGAGGAAAACTTCTTCTAAAGAAGATAAGAGTAAGGAGCAAGCAAAGAGAATGCATTCGAAAGTGCCAACAAGGTAAAAATCTGAAAACTCTCACATTTGTTCATTCCAAGAGCCCCTTAGGCTAGATGTTAGAGATCTAAGGAACTAGTTTTATGCTAGAGAAAAAGCCCCTTGTGTTAAAGGTGTTATGTTAAATCCTACAAATTTCAGAGCGATTTTCCCAATTTTAGCTTTATATTCAAAATTCTCAAGACAAGGTTGTACTAATGTTGCCATTTATCTTAGTGGTTTCATTTGGATGGACATTTGAAGCCAACCTATCAAGAGGATGAAGATGTTCCTTTAGCCTTCGTTCTCTCGGTCACAGAGGATTCTCCTTGTGAGAAACCCTCCACTTTATGTCGGGCAAACAGAGGTAGGCGTCATGTTGCCTCACGTAATTAGGAGTTAGTACACCTCTCCATCAAATTAAAGCCTAAGATCCTATGTGAGGATGTTAGGATGAATCAAATTTTATTTCAAATGCATACGGTTTCATTGGTTTGTGTTTTTCATGACACTTCTCACATGTCACCTCAGCCGTATGATCATATTTGTCAGCTCGATAAAACAATCAATTTGGTTCGATCTGCCACCAAGGTTTGATCAACTGTTCAGTTCTATGCAATTAGTCACCTCGACTCGATCGATCGATCAATTTGGTTTGATCAGTCCGAAGGTCTAATCAGCCATTCAAATTAAGTTCGATCAACCATGAAGATCCAATCAATCATTAACTTTTGTTTAATCGGCCGCTCCGGATTGACTGACCACTCAAATTTGATTTGATCGGAGTCATGAAGGTCCAATCAACCATCCATTTTGGTTTGATCAGCCTCCCCGACTCGACCCACTAATCAAAATTGGTTCGATCAACCACCAAGTTTCGATTAAATTTTAACATTAATCTGATCGGTCACTATGGTCTGACCAACCACTCTTGGCCATAGCACCCGGTTGACTGTCCTGGTCATCCTAAAGGGTCAATTGGCCAACCTCACATGTAGCGANAGAATGATCTAGTGCTTGAATGTCATATTTACTTGCATACATTGTGTATTCAGATCAATTTTTGGTTTTATTTCCTCAAATTTGATGACCAAAAATTAATTAAGTTAACATTAGTTTTTTAAAAAAGTAATTTTAAAATTTTTTTTTTTGTAATTTTATAGAACATTTATCATATATTTTGATTTGACTTTAACTTTAATTTTTTGTTTGATTTAATTTTTGGTTTAAATTTTGTTTATTTTGAATTGGTTTTGACATGTATTCACTTTGAGTTTAACTTTAGAGGCAAAATTTTAAGAATAGCCTTTTTTTATATAAATTTATTATTTTAAATAAATGCTAAAAAAATAAAATATTCTAAATAGACAAAATCACTATTGAGGTGGTAATTTTATTATATGAAAATTATTGAGGATAAATACATGTTATTAATATTATATTATAGCTTAGCTTAGTAGAGTTTAAGGCTCTCAACTTTGAGGTTGTGGGTTCCAAATTTATGGTGGTTTTTTTGGGAGGGATAGTGTTTGTTTAATTATTATTTTAAATTATTTAATTTAACAAATAAATTTAAAATATATGAAATTTAATAACTATTTTAATCGGAAATATTTTTTAATAAAAATAAAAAAATTAATATTATAATATATAATAAAATAACTTTAATTACATAAAATTTACTTTAAATTTACATCAAAAGGTAAATTAATCTTAAGGAATGAAATTAAATTAATTATTCATATTGATTTGTAGAAAGTAATTATTTAAAATATGTTTAGTTTTTCAAAAATGTTAAAATTAATTTTATAAGGAATGCTATTTTTAAATTTTTGTCTTAAAAATCTGTGGAGGTATTCGTCTTCTCAAAATTTGTATTTAACATTTTTGAAAATAAAAAATATTTTAAATTACTATTGATAGATTTAACTTTTGATATAAATTTAAATGAAAATTTCATATAATTAAAGCTACCTTATTTTATATTATAATACTGATTTTTTAATTTTAATTAATTAATTTTTATTNAAAAAATTAATATTGTAATATAAAATAAAATAACTTTAATTATATAAAATTTCATTTAAATTTACATAAAAAAATAAATTAATCTTAATGACTAAAATTAATTTAATTATTCATATTGATTTGTAGTAAATAATTATTTAAAATATATTTTGTTTTTCAAAATGTTAAAATTAAATTTATTTATTTTTAAATTTTTGTCTTGTAAAAATCTGTGGAGATATTCGTCTTCTCAAACTTTGTATTTAACATTTTTGAAAATTAAAAATATTTTAAATTACTATTGATAGATTTAACTTTTGATATAAATTTAAATGAAAATATCATATAATTAAAGCTACCTTATTTTATATTACAATATTATTTTTTAATTTTAATTAAATTTTTTGATAAATTGAGATTATAATATTTAATTTAAAAATAAATATATTTTAAATATTTTTGACTACAAAGTAGTATGAAGAATTAACTTAATATTATTCATTAAGATTAATTTATCTTTAGATGTAAATTTAAATGAAAATATATATAATTGAAGTTATTTTATTTTATATTATAATATTGATTTTTAATTTTTATTAAAATTTTTAATTGAGGTTATATTATTTATTAAATTTTATATGATTTTAATTTATTTGTTCTTTCATCTTAGAATGTTTTATTTTCTTAGCATTTATTTAAAATATTAAATTTATAAAAATGCTATTTTTTTAAATTTTGCCAACTTTAGTTTGATCTTTGATTTGTTCCATGCTTTGACCTTGGTTTGACGAATTGTAAGAGAAGTTGACAAAGTCAAATCAGGTTTAATTTATGCATGAGGTTGACTAAGGGTCAATTGCCTTAAATTAATTTGGTTTGTTCAGCTTTAATTTAGTTTAGTTTTAGTTTAATATCATTTATTAATTTGGGTCTAAAATGGGCCTTATGTTGCCTAATCATTAAGGATTAATTGTGAGGCTTTAATAAACTTTTAAGAAGAAATCCAAAGTGTCACCAATCTCAATTCAAATCTTCATGAAATTAATTTTTTGGAGCCAAGAGAGACCAGAGAATCAAATTTAGAAATTTTGGGGGTTTTCTAACATATTATAATTTTTTTAAAATTTAATAATTATTTTATTGGGTTTGATTAATCAAAATTCTATAAACTAACAAGTAGTTTTGTAATATGATTCTAACTTTACTGTGAAAATTTCAGATTAATTGGGGCCATTTTAAGTGAGTTTTGAATTAATTAATATTTCTTTAATTTTTTACGACTTTGAAATTTAAATAATATTTTTATTATTATAGTATTTTATTTTAATTTTATTATTTTGTTTCAACTCTTAAAATCACGAGGGTAAAATTTCATAATTTTTTATGCATTAAATTAATTCTTATGAATTTTAGATGTTGTTTCTATTCTTTTTCTCATTTTTATTTTTTGAAGAAGCCCCCAGTTTATTTATCGTCGTATAATTTTCTTTTTCATTTAAATCTCTTTTCCGGATCATATGGATGATATGAATAAGAGAGGAATTGGAAGGCAATGATATATGACATTGAAGACAAACGAGAGAGAACTTGGAGAACTTTCGTAAGGTAAACTTGGAGTGATAGCCCAAAAACATACAACCAAACAAGATTAGATCGAAAATGCCTTGAAAACATATCGATGAAGAAGACCCTATGAAAGCAACTCTCAACTAGAGAATTAAGAATGTGTGCTTGTCTAGGGTCAAGAGCAACTCCTAAAAGGACGTATCCCTTTAGTTAATTACATCTTGGGGGATGCCCATGAATATTCTCGATTAAAGGAATCCTACTCACACATATATGATGACTAGTAAAGGTATCACAAAGAATGATTATCTCACAGGAGCGTCCCAATGCCCTTAAAACTCACGTTGATCCATATAACAGAATGTGAGTCCCTCACGATCTTATACGGACGACGACTTATCAACGACTGGGCCTATGAAATAACTAAGACGACTCATAGGATCCACACTATGCTTCCAAGGCCTAACCGAACCTTAAGAGTAGAGGGTGAATCACCGTATCCCAATTGGGTGGTTACCTATCAGTAATCGGGTACGAGAAGACATCAACGAAGCGTCAAAAGAAGCGACATGGCTCAAGGGGGTAAGCAAAAGAGGGGAAGAATAATCCTAATCAGGTAGACAGATCCGTCATCATAAGCTATTGAGACCCCAATTCTACCTGATCGTGAAGGTAGTCGACCCAATGTAAAAGGAGACTCCCTCATCAGCAATTCGTGAATTGCGTCATCCAAGGGAACCTCGATAATAAGGTCAAAAGAAGGAGACTCTAATCCTATGACCCCATGTAGGTAGAAAGAGAAGAGGTGAAAATTATACATGCCAAAGTGGCTAGGATGCCATTGGAGTGGAAAAGATAAGAGACACAACCATGATGCCACAATGCTCTCACAAAGGGCTTACGTTTCGTTTAGGCCGGAGAAGCCTCTAACACCATAAGCCCATTAGATAACAACCTAAGTTAAAATCTATGTTGGGCTAGTCAGATTGAAGAAGCATGTTAGCATCATTTTTGATTTTGTATGTGTTGGATGTCAACTTTAGCATCGCAAAATCTTTTTTGATACATTTTTCGAATCCCATAGTCCTAAACATTCATTGAAACCCTCTCGTAAGTGTTTTTGGCACGAAACCCGGATTGTTGTTGACTTAACAGTACCCAGGCAAGCTGGTTGGTGGCATCAGTATCAATAAAACTCCTATCTGTTGATTAGTATGATATATAGAGGTTATTCCCCACCCATTCGGATCCTTCTGTGGCCAAGGAAAGTCACAAAACTCCCTCACACATGTTTTGGATAAAATCATGGTTTAGACTGTCACTCCCGCGCGGTGCTTTGAGACTCGCATTGGCACTCAAATCCACAAATTAAAACCTAAAAAATTCTCCATTTTTAAGTTATGAGATCGTACTATAGTGATAGGTGGCTTCCCGTAGCATCCTGGTCAGTGAAAACTCTCCAGCGGTCATCCGGGCACCAAATTGAGTTTCAGACTATTCGGGCCGCACCCGCAACTTTGATCTGATACGATGCACCCCTGGTGTCCAATAAGATGTGGATAAGCTTAAAATCATCCTTACATATCTTATGGAGGCCCAAAAACTCATAAAACGCTCTTGCGTGCGCTTTTGGGAAAGTCAGGGTTTAGGGCGTCACACCCGTGTAGCGGTTTAGAACGCCCATTGACATTAAATTCTCTGATAAAAGACCCATAAGAATATTCATTTTTGAAGTTTCACAACTATATTTCAATGATACATAGTCTCCTATAGCGTACGGATGAAAAAAAAAACATTCCCGAACACTTTTCTTCATAAGTTGGAGCTCATTAGGCCACCATGCTCCCCTAAGCTGGACTCGGGCGCCCCGACGCTAGACCCCAACTCCCCAACGCTAGGTCCTAGCACCTAGGTACCTAAGATAGCCCTGAGAAACAAAACTGAAAGGTTTGAAAGCCGAGGCCAGACCCTAACATCTCAACGCTAAGCCCCTAATGCCTCAATAATAGTTTTCAGTCCCTAGGCGCTTGAAATAGCCCAAAAATGATCCGGAAACCCGTGAGGGTAGAAATTAGTCACCAAATGCTTAGGGACTAGGCACCTGGCCCAATGCCTAGGCGCTTGTCCCACCACCTATACGCTTTTCCCATAGCTTAAGCACCATGAAGCTGTCAGGCTCCGATTTTTGGCATTATATTGACCATTTGGACCCACTAAGTGTCAAAATTGAGCTTGGAAAAGAGGGAAAAGGTGTTATGAAAACACTTAGCCACCTAGTAAAATTATGAGCGAACTACATGCTTCATGGAGGGTTCATTTTGGGTGAGGCTTGGGTCAGAGAGCTTGGGCTCTTTGAAAGGTTTTTCCTTTCATTCCCATTGCTTCCAACCATCCATTTTAATTGGGGGAAGGCCTCATTTTCTAGGGTTTGAAAAAAAGAGTGAAGAGAAGATTTCTTGGAGTGGAAAGGAGCTTGGTGGAGAGTTCTAGAGCAAAGGTCTTCATCTTCTTCCCTTCTCTTCTTCTTCAAAATTTCCTCCTTTTTTTCTTCTTTTTTTTCCACCAATCTTTAGAGGAGAGTGTGAGAGAAGTCTTGACAGAGCTTCTTCAAGGAATAGCTTCTTCTCTTTGTGAAAAAAGAGAGCTTCATCTTGCTTCGAGGAGGAAAAAGGGCTTCAAATCTTCTTTGGAAGAGGAAAACTTCTTCTAAACAAGATAAGAGTAAGAAGCAAGCAAAGATAATGCATTAAAAAATGCCAACAAGGTAAAAATCTGAAAACTCTCACATTTTTTTCATTCCAAGAGCCCCTTAGGCTAGAAGTTAGAGATCTAAGGAACTAGATTTTATGCTAGAGAAAAAGCCCCTTGTATTAAGGGTGTTCTGTTAAATCCTACGAATTTTGGAGCAATTTTTCCAAACCTAGCTTTATATTCAAAATTCTCAAGGTAAGGTTGTACTAATGTCTCCATTTATCTCAGTGGTTTCATTTGGATGGACATTTGAAGCCAACCTACCGAGAGGATAAAGATGCTCCTTTAGCCTTTGTTCTCTCGGTCACGGAGGGTTCTCCTTGTGAGAAACCCTCCACTTTATGTCGGGCAAATGGAGGTAGGCGTCGTGTTGCCTCACGTAATAAGGAGTTAGTACACCTCTCCATCAAATTAAAGCCTAAGATCCTATGTGAGGACGTTAGGACGAATCAAATTTTATTTCAAATGCATACGATTTCATTGGTTTGTGTTTTTTATGAAACTTTGCACATGTCACCTCGGTCGTATGATCATATTTGTCAGCTCGATAAAACAATCAATTTGGTTCGAACAGCCACCAAGGTTTGATCAACCGTCCAGTTCTATGCAATCAGTTACCTCGACTCGATAGACCGATCGATTTAGTTTGATCAGTCATGAAGGTCTGATCAACCATTCAAATTAGGTTTGATCGGCCATGAAGATCCAATCAATCATCCACTTTTGTTTGATCGGCCGCTTCAGATCGACCGACCACTCAAATTTGATTTGATCTGTCATGAAGGTCCGATAAACCATCCATTTTGGTTTGATCAGCCTCCCTGACTCGATCCACTAATCAAAATTGGTTCGATCAACCACCAAGGGTCGATTAAATTTTCACATTAGTCTGATCGGTCACTATGGTCTGACCAACCACTCTTGGCCATAGCACCCGGTTGACTGTCCCGATCATCCTGAAGGGTCAATTGGCCAATCTCACATGTAGCAGTTATATCTAAGAGATTAAATTACATATGTTTGAACTACATAGGTAGCAGATATAATTTCACAGGTACCAATTATATCTAAGAGATTAAATTACGTATGTTTGAACTCAACACCAAGATCACTAATAAATAATGAAAATGATTATGACCAATTAGTATATCAAAATATTATATCAGAGGATTCAATGAATGTCATTACCAATAAACCCAAAAACTCTCATTCAAATACCTACAATTCTTGTTGAAAAAATTACCAAAGCTTTAACTAAAATAGCAACTAAAATCTAGGAAACACTCGGTATGGTAGTAACCAAAAAAATACCTTAGGCAACTAGAATAATGAGGGGCAAAACTTTTGTGAACTCGAGCCCCTATTACCCATTTGGATTCACTTCCTATTCACAATATAAAGAAAAAAAAACAATCCTTTGAAGAATTAGTGCTACAAATGAGCAATTAATTATAAAGCCATGTTGCAACAATAAAAACCTAAAAAATAAGTAAAGGCATTTATCAACTTTTATGAGTGCTAGACCACCAGGGGCATTTCCATGTAATAGTGAAGTGGATCCAAAACATAAAAGAAAGGGGCATTGTAAAGTCATTATGTTGAGGAGTGGAAGTAAGTTAGAGGAGAAGCCTTGGGAATAAGCTAGCATTGAGGAGTCTGAGCCTAAGAGTCTCATTGATAAAGCTTCACTAGACTTAGGAAAAGAAGTTACACCTCTTAGGAAAAAACTTAAGAGACCACCACCACATTTCTTTCAAAGATTTTAAAAACACAAGTTGGACCAATAATTATCTTAGATTTTACAAGCACTAAAAATCTAACAATTAACATATCATTTATAGAAGCTTTAGAACAAGTGCCTTTTTTTGTTAATATTATGAATGATATCCTTAATAAGAAATGCAAATTAAGTGATTATGAGACTATGGTCTTAACTGTGGAGTATAGTGCTATCATACAAAATAGAATTTCACAAAAAAAATGAAGGATCTGTGAAGTTTCACTATCCCTTGTACTATAGGAGATACGTTCTTTGGGAAAATATTGTGTGACCTAAGTAATGTAATATTTTGCTTTCTATTTTATTGTGTCCACCATAAATCTTGAAAGATTTTTGACTATATGATTAGATATGCCATTTAAAGAATATATACCACCTTACAAGATATAAATATTATAGTGAAAGATATCTAATCATTTGGATGATAAATATTTTTAAGATTTATGATTACCTTATGGGTGTAAGATAGAGTTTAGATTATTATAATATTTGGTATCCCTGCAAGGACAAGCCGTCATATTTAATTATATCTCTAAATCTATAAACTCTAGATTAAAATATTGACTTATTCTGCTTAAATTTTAATGTTAAACTTTCAAAGTTAAGATTTCAAACATGTTGAATTGATCCAAGTTTAAAATTTTGGAAGAGTTGAGCTCAAAGGTTAGGACTTATAATCTAATAGTGGTGTGTCATGGAAATGCCCAGGAAAGGGGATTTGACCATCCCATAAAGAAAGTTCCATCCAAAAAACTGAAGACTTGGTGATGATTAAGGAAAATTGGAGTTAAGGTCAACAAAGTATTTAAAATAGTTTGGATGAATTTGAATGATTGAGAAGGTCATGTTTTGAGGTATGAATTGGGAAAATAGTTTGAAAGTTTGGTTTTGAATTGTTTGTATTGAAGGGATTCCTAAGCTAAGGATGTAGAGTTGGGTAAAAAGGCATTTATAGATGGAGGTGAAAACTCTAATTTTGGCATAAGCCAAAACTCTATAGGAAGCCAAAACGTGTGGACTAAAATAAAATTTAGGAAAAATGGCCCCGGTCAAGATACTCATAATTTTCAATTATCTCGAGTGCATAAGTATTCTTTAACCATGAACAAATCTTATAACTAAAAAATCTCCAGTTAGTGCCATAACAATGGTAAATGGAGGGTTTCTTAGCTACGGTTGGTTAGTTGTGCCTTCGTTAATAACCATGTGTTACTTCATCCCATGGCATCTACATAATTTTAGGGGGTAAGGCTATTTGTTTTATATGTCATAGTCCTCAGCACTAGTTAGGGTATCTAGTAGTATAACATAGGCTTCTAGATTGAATTAATCTACAGTATGTGTAATCCTCATTTTTGTATCTACAGTAGTTAACCTGGGGTTCACGGGTTTTCATTTTTTTTAGTTGGAGTATTTTAAATTTTATTTGGGGGTTTGATATTTAATTATTAATTTTTTTAAATCTTGATTTTTTTTAATTCTTAATTTGTCGGTTGATATGATAATCAGAGTTCTCTCTAGGTTTAATATTTTGCACTTGGTTTTCTAGGTTGGTATCTTCCTTTCTCCTTAAGTTTGGATTTCCATGTTTGAAATTGTATGTCAATTGCAAGATTATGTGATTAAATTTATTTTAAAGTTTCAAGTAATTTAAAGGTTGCAAATTTTTAAGTATTAAAAGCTTTATTTTGAATGTTTAAATCTTTTGAGTTATTTTAATTTAAATGTCTTATTTATCTTAAGTTAATTAGTTTAAGTGCTTTTAAGTTACTCTATGCTAGTTTGTTTAAGTATTTTAGTTATCCTTAGNAATGTTTAAATCCTTTGAGTTATTTTAATTTAAATGTCTTATTTATCTTAAGTTAATTAGTTTAAGTGCTTTAAAGTTACTCTATGCTAGTTTTTTAAAGTATTTTAGTTATCCTTAAGTTATTTAGGTTAAGTGTTTGTAGTTAACTAAGATTTTTTAGTTTAACTGTCCAACTTATCTTAATTATTTTAAGCTTTTTTATGGGTACATTAAGTTAATTATTTAAAATTTTTTTAAGCTTTCATCCAACTTAAGTGTTTTAAGAATTTATTTTTAAAAGTTTATTTCAAACTATTCTTAACTTGTTTCGAGTTATCTTTTAAATTATTTTTTCAAAATTATTTTATAATTAATGTTAAAATTATTTTTAGTTTATATTTCAAATCATTTTAAAATTATTTTCAATTTAATTTTAAACACATGATNTTTCAAAATTATTTTAATATTAATGTTAAAATTATTTTTAGTTTAGATTTCAAATCATTTTTAAATTATTGTCAATTTAATTTTAAACACATGAGCTTTCAAAATGACATATTTTCTCTTTTTCTTTTTTTATTATTTTTATTTTGATTTTACAAGGAGAACCTACATATGTGAGATTTTCCATCTCTTTTTCTTTTATCCATTTTTATATACACATAACTACACATTACATAGATTTAGAATGAACTAAATATGAGACATACGAAGAGTAATACACATGAAACGTAATACAATAGAAGCAATGTCACTTAAACTAGACTACACATGAAGGATAGGGTNCATAATCAGCTGTTTTCCAGACGCACTAACCAAACAACCAGACAGCTTATCCGGATCAGCTGGTCATCAACATATTATATAAATAAGCTGCTTATCAGCAGAAGCTGGATAAACTGCAGCTGTCCCAAACAGACCCTTAAACTAGACTACACATGAAGGGTAGGGCAAGGCTAGGTTAGGCTAGGGTTAGTCTAAGGTGGGGTTCAGCTAGGTTGGGCTAGGTTGAGCTGGGGTTCGGCTAGGTTGAGCTGGGGTTCAGCTAGGTTGGGCTGGGTTGAGCTGGGGTTCATTTAAGTTGGGCTAGGGGCTAGTTTGGGTCTGGGTTAGGCTAGGTTTGGGCTAGAGTTAGGCTAGGTTGGGTTAGGTTTAGGCTAAGTTGGGCTCGGGCTAGGTTGGGTTTGGGCTAGCTTGATTCTGACTCGAACATAATCTTAAACTATTTGATTTATTTAATTGGTTTTTACATAAAATAAAAAATAAAATAGAAAGAAGGTTCCTTTATATGACTTTTGTTCATGTAATTTTCTTTCATGGGAAATACTTAATTCCGTTNAATACATGAGCTTTCAAAATGACATATTTTCTCTTTTTCTTTTATTATTATTATTATTATTATTATTATTATTATTATTATTTTGATTTTACAAGGAGAAGCTACATATGTGAGATTTTCCTTCTCTTTTTCTTTTATCCATTTTTATATACACATAACTACACATTACATAGATTTAGAATGAACTAAATATGAGACATACGAAGAGCAATACACATGAAAGGTAATACAATAGAAGCAATGTCACTTAGGGCCCGTTTGGGGCAGCTTAAATGTGCGGAAACGTTTTTAAAAACGCCGCCCTAGTGTTTGGATATTGCGTTTTACAAGGGTTTTTGGAAATAGCTTTTTTAAGTTATATTACACGCGGATTGCGGGTATATCCCCGCGATCCGCGTTTGGGCTCCATTTTTTCCTCCGCTACCCTCCTAAGCCCGCAGCTGACCTTCCTTCGAACATTTGGCGTCGATCTCACCTCTGTCGCTCCGCAGGTAATAAAACTCTTTCCTCTCTCGGCTCCTCCGTTCTTTCCCCCATTTCGCTGAGAGATCTAAGATTTTGGCAAGAAATTTCACTCGATCCATCTATTTGGAAGTGTTTAGGTGGCTAAAACCTAGATCTATTCTGAATATGTAAGTAGCACTGGTAAAAATATAGATCCACTATTTTTATGATATGTTTGAAGCATCCAGACAGTTCTCTTCTTCATTCCCCATCCCAACCTTTCTTCGAACAGTGTATATTCGTATTAACCGAAATTTTTTTTTTCGTTTTTTGTTCATATGGTCTCCATGCTATTCAAAGTTACTGATTCTTTTAGGGTATTTGTTGGGACTAGATGATATTGATGCAATGTTTTGTTCCCCGCGATTTGATTCTTTTAGGGTATTTGTTGAGGCTATAAGATATTGATTGCAATGCTCTGTTCCCTGCTATTTGGTATTCAAGTTGCTTTATATTTTATTTTTTATGAGAATATGATGAATTGTTATCTATGAATATATAGAAGATATGAGATCTGATAAATATGACCATGTTTATGTGAAGAATATTGTATGTGCTTTGCAATAACAATGATGTTCAACAAAGTCAAATGGCATAGTGCAAATGACAATTGAAATTAGATTGCCTAGTATTTCTAAAATGGAGTGTATTGCATTTATTGAACAAAAAATGGAGCTTTTGTTGTCGGCTCGTTTGTGCAAAATGGAGTGTATTACATATCTTTGGTATTCTTTGAGCCATGTTTTTTTGACTTTCTTCAACAAGTCACATAATTTCTTAGAAGTCAGTATTGTTTTTGAGACCATTATATTGTTATTTCTTGCATATGTTGTTTTGCAACAATGAAAGTTTGGGTGATAATTATTTTAGAGCTCTCACGTTATGTTTATGCAAATAGTTTGCACTGGTTCAATGAATATTCTATTACCAAGATGATGATAAGCATGCTTACTTCAATGAAGGTGTTACTATTTATGTAACTCAGCATTTTTTGCTTCAATGAGACTCCTGTCTTTACTTGTATGAAAGAAAATTGACTATCTTATTATGGTAGATCCAATACATTGTTGTTGAAGCAGATTTTCCAAGTATGTTTTTTAACAAGCTATGATGATGCCAGTTAGGTTGTTGGTTTAGAATTAGAAAGTTGGGTGAAGAAAATATGTTTTATGGTCTATGGTCATTTGGGTTGTCTTTGCTAGCATTGGTTCAGAATTTCTTGTATGCTATGTGTTTCAAATTTCAACAGGTTATTACTCAAATATAATGGCACTATAATAATAGAGAAAAATAAAAAGAAAAGGTCTCATAAATGATGGTTATATGGAAAACACATTTATGTTTCCCCCATAGACCGATATATATTTTAATTCATTGTATTTTTTGAATTTTGTTTTACATATGCATATTGCACATCTTAAGTGTCTCATTTTCAGTCATAATGCCATCTAACAATCCGTTGATATGACAGTAAAAGATGAGTAAATCTAAAGACTCTGGTTCATCGACTATGTGGGATAGAGAGGCTACTAATATTTTTTGTGATCTATACGTGAGGGAAGTCGAATTGGGAAATTGACCCACAACTTTTTTAATAAAGAAGGTTAGCATAATATCACTATTAAATTCAAAGAAATAACTTGAAGAGATTACGGTAGGATGAAACTAAAGAACAAATAAGATCAATTAAAGAAGGACTGGAAACTTTGGAAAGAGCTAAAAAGGGATCAACTGGATTGGGATGGGATCCAGTAAAACGGACAATTGATGCACATGAGGAATGGTGGACAGAAAAGTTAGCGGTAAGAACATCACTATTTCAACTAAATTTTAGAGACATATTTTTGGAATATTGATTAGATTTTTTTTATTACAGGTTGTGCCAGTGACAAAAAAATTCAAATTTAATGGAATTGAACCAGCTTTGGAGGAGAAGTTGGATGTCATGTTTACTGGTGCTGTAGCAACAAGAACTCATTTTTTCACCCCTAATGAGCAGGGTGTTGCAAACCTAGCAAAGGATATAAAGACCAAGCATATAAGTGATTCAGGAGAAGGTCCCAGCCAAATCCACACAGATATCCAATCCACTGGTGGGACAAAGCGCCCCCGTCTTGCAAAAAATAAAAAAGGCTTTGCATTTGTTAGAGGTTCTATTGACACATTGATTGAAAGATTGAAATTTCCAAAAATAATTCCAAAACTGCGAAGGACAGCACAATCCATGAGTGTGTTAAGATCCTTAACACATATCCTGGCATTAAGGAAGACCAGGATATGTATGTTAAGTATGTGAAGTTGCTAGGGAACTCTACCCGGAGGCAGTTCTTTGAGACTTTAGACCGAGAATTTCGTCTTCCTTACTTGCGCTCTTTTATGAAAGATTGAACGCCATTTATGTAAATTCATTGGCCATTTGTTTAATGGACTCTTTCTGTCTTATTTTCTATTTATGTGATGAACTTGTTATGCACATTGTATTTCTTTCATCCTTGAATATGTTAGCTACATATCGAACTTTGATGTTTACATATGCAAATATCAATGAAATGTGCGACATGTACGTAACTTTCTTCATATTTTTATTGCATGCAGTCAAATTTACAAGCACATGCTCTTTCTATTCTATTGTCCTTTTGTATATGTTTTCTGATATTACATCACTATTTGCTATCTGGTTTAAAAGTCTACCTTCCTTCCAGATTTTGTATTGTGGAGGAAGGGCAAATTAATCAAATCCACATTGTTAATCTCACCCTTTCGTTGTTATACCATTACTACAACGCATATGTTTTCTAGACGCACTAACCAATTATTCATTGAACTAAATTTNATAGCCGCATATTCAGTAAACAAGCGTAGGATTAGTCAATGTTCTTTATGCCTGGACCAAAGGGTAAATAACAGGTATGCTTCTATTTGGCACAATATAAATTGGACTAATTCACTTTATCTTTTCACTATAATTTCTTGACAAGGAGAATAAATTGAACTGATTCACTTTATCAATTCACTATAATTTCTTGACAAAGAGAATGATGTTTTCAGTGTATATTGAATATCACAATTAAACCCTCATTAGTATCATTAGTTATTTAATAGTTATTAAAATTTCATACTTATTTCAATTGCCTAATAGTGACAAAGCAAATTGAACTTCATTGTTGTGATTAAAGTATTGCTTTTCTAAAATCTTAGTTTGCAGTTTTAAACCACTCCTTGTGGGATCGATATCTAGGACTCCATTAAAGCCTTATATTACTTGAGCGATACGTATACTTGCGTTGATAATTGTGATATTACAATCATTGAATATTTATTACATTCATGTTTATCTTATATTTTAAGCATATAAAAAGTCACCGTCAGAGTCAATTGTTTCTTATAATTTAGAGTTTTGTTGTGAGATTAAGTGTGAACTCTTCTCTAAGAGTGTTGGAGAAAGAGAAAAGTGAGAGATTCTTCTTCCTTCATTTCCAAGAAGAGGCTACAAGGGATTTGCTTTGAGAAAGAGTTTCAGATAAGTGTTGTTTGCTTATTAGTGTTGTATGAACTTTCTTTTATGTATAAAATTTGTGTTTTGTTGTATCTTTCTCATGAAGTATGAGTAGTTTACTTTATCTTTCTCCTTACTCTGAGATATGATGAAATGAAGAGATAATATGAATGTGCCAATATTAAAATATAAAATAAATTATGATGGTTTTTCAACTTCAAACTTAATTTACTTTTCGATCTGACCAATGAAATTATTAAAATATGTTGTAAAACATATGATGCGAGAAATGGATTATGAGTTCTACAACAGAGTGAAGATCACATTTGATTCCATGAAGGAGACTTCATTCATGGAATTAAGTGCAAATAAATAGGGAAATATACTTTGTTGGGTGTAGAGTTTGAGAACTTTTAGGGTGACAGACTAAAATCCTCAATTCGGTCTTAATGTTTAAAAATTAAAGCGAGAGTTAGTCTTCAGGTGNGGGTGACAGACTAAAATCCCCAATTCGGTCTTAATGTTTAAAAACTAAAGCAAGAGTTAGCCTTCAGGTGAAGGAAAGTGGGAGCTTTGGAGTGGGAGCCAGTATCCTCTGCCTAGCCACAGATTTAGGGACTAAACCTGGGATTAGCCAATGATTTTCTATAACACTGTATGAGGGTAGAGAATTAAAACTGCCACGGATTTAGGGACTAAACCTGAGATTAGCCAATGATTTTCTATAACACTGTATCAGGGTGAAAAAATAAAACTGCTCTTATTTGGCACAATACATATTAAAATCATTTATCTCATCTCATTTTAGGAATTAAAATTGCTCCTATTTGGGACAATACATATTAAAACCATTTATCTCATCTCATTTTACGAAAATCTCATTGTAGTGGGAAAGATGCTTTTTCACATAAGAAATCTTCATCACATAAACATAGCTACATAGTTTAATAGTTTAATAGATAGTAGTTACTGTTTAAACTTTGCATTTCAATTTTGNGGATTTAGGGACTAAACCTGAGATTAGCCAATGATTTTCTATAACACTGTATCAGGATAGAGAATTAAAATTGTTCATATTTGGCACAATACATATTATAACCATTTATCACATCTCATTTTACCAAAACCTCATTATAGTGAGAAATATGCTTTTTTACATAAGAAATCTTTATCATATAAACATAAATATTGTTTAATTGTTTAATAATTTAGTAGTTACTGTTTAATTTTTACATTTCAGTATTGCTATTAGTTAAATAATTTTGTTCTGATAATATCTCAGCATTCAAAATTCGTGACAATAATTTCGTATTGAATTTCTGTGAATTTCCTAATAAATTTATCATTTCAAATTTAAACATTTCTCGTGGGATCGATATTTGTGACTAAAATGGAAAGTTCATTATTACTTGATAATGATACGTATACTTGCGTAGAATCTCAACATTAATTGCTTAAATTTCTAAATCATAAAATATTGCATCAAGTTTTTGAAGTAGTTGCATAGCAGAGTCCACTTTATAATTTTTACACAACTATATCAAATTTTGGGATCAGTGAGATACTTAAAGGGTGATCATTCAGTTCAGTTTCCTACTCACCATGTTCTTACTCCATATCAGCGGCAGAATTTGAATGTAGATGAAGAAGATGATGGTGATTGTTGATCTGATTTCTTTTAGTTATATTTGATTGTACTTTGTTATTGTGTTGTTTGTTTTTTTTACATATTGTTGAGACTGTTTGTTAGATTGTGATACTGTTTTATAGTTATTTTGAGTTGCGAACTGTAGTTTGTAAAACTATTTTCATTTCTGAAATTTAATTTAGTTATGTTGTTAGTTTCAATATTTTGTTAAATGTGGTGTAATTAACTCTTTCTCAGCAGATTTTATATGTATTATGTCTAATTTAATGTTTTAAGTCTTGCAGCTTTTTATATTAGCACCTCCAGCATTTCAAAATCAGAATCTTCAACAGGTATGTCTTTTTTTATGTATTTAATATTTTCTTTCACCCTTTATTTTTCAGTTCTTCATGCTAAATCTTTTAAAAATTTAAGTTTAGGGGGAAAAGAAAATTTTCTTTTTAAAGAAAGAAACTTAATTTTATTTATCCTCACTTAACTATATTTTCATAATTTTAAATTAACATGACCTTTGGTATTTGGGGTTAATTTTATATAACTATATTTATGTTTCTAAATATATAGTAAACTTAAGTAAAAATTTTCAATAAAAAAAAGTTAATTTTAAAGATTAAGATATTTAGTATAAAAGAAAAAGATTATGTTTTTCTATTTTAAGTAAAGAAAATTGTATTTTTGAAATACTAAAAACCTTAAAAGTTCATGTAAGAAGAAAAGAATTAAACTTTTTGAAATCTTTAAGCTAATATAAATTTGTTAAGTGAAGAAATGTGACAAGTTTTTGACTTAAAGAGGAGGATAGTGAAGTTCAAAATCATTAAAGGTCATCTAGATATAGTAATCCTCACATATAAAAAGAAAAGAAAAGAAAAAAAAAAGAGAGAAGAAAAAGAAAAGAAAAGATGTGGGGAGTTGCTCGAGGAGATGGCTAATTAAAAATTGGCTTCACTTGAATCAAATTAAAAAAGAAGGCTTGCTATATTTTCTAAACTTTTATTTGAGCATTAGTTTATTTACTAGTAAAGTCTTATGAAGTTCTTTTTCACATGAATACTTTAAGTGACTTAATATGACAATTCTTAATTTTTTCTTGAAAAGAATAGAGAAGCATAATTCTTGGACTTGATTACTAAATATTCTTATACCTTTAGTATTAATTAAAGTTGTTTTGATTTTTTCTTAAGTTATGTTATTGTATTTAATGGACTAAGATATGAAAATATAGAAGTTAAATTATTTACAATAAGTCATATTTTTATATACTATAGGAGTTACTTGTGGACAAGTAACATGTAACTTTGGGGAGATACACCAAAAATATATGCATTTTTAGACCCATATTTTATACTCATTTTTGGTGATATTGCATTTTAATATAAGATATTTATATGTTTTCTTGCAGGTTGTTGAATTTTAGGACTTAAAGCAAAAATGAAGCAAAAAGGAAGAAATTTGGAGCAAAAATAAAGAAGTTGAAATTTGTTCAGCGCCGATCACGTCGTTTGACAGAGAAGACAAATTAAATTGCGTGACACTGGCGTCGACGACACCAGAATGGGCACCGACGATGTCAATGTCGGTTCAACCTCGATTTCTAGAAAATTTGATGAATCCGGACACATTTTGAAGAGTATTTGGAGGCACTTATTGGAGAACCGACTCTAGGCTTATTTGGGGCCGAAATTGATCAGAAAAGTGACTTTTCCTGCCATTTCATCCCCTCCATTCAACCTTCTACACATCACATATTCTTCCATTTTTCATTCTACAACCATTTAGAGTCCATTTTTCTTATAATTTAGAGTTCTGTGGTGAGATTAAGTTTGAATTCTTCTCTAAAAGTGTTGGAGAAGGAGAAAAGTGAGAGATTTCTTCTTCCTACATTTCTTAGAAGAGGCTACAAGGTATTTGATTTGAGAAAGAGTTTCAGATAAGTTTTTTTTTGTTTATTAGTGTTGTATGAATTTTCCTTTATATATGAAATTTGTGTCTTGTTATATCTTTCTCATGAAACCTGAGTAGTTTACTTTATCTTTCTCCCTACTCTGAGATATGGTGAAAGAAAGAGATGATATGAAATGTGCCAATATTAAAATATAAAATAAATTGTGATGATTTTTCAACTCTGAACTTAATTTACTTTTCAATCTGACCAATTGAACTGTTAAAATATGTTATGAAACATATGATCCGGGAAATAGAGTATGAGTTCTACAACAGAGTGAGCATCACATTTGATTTCTTGAAGGAGAACTTCATTCATGGAATTAAGTGCAACTAAATAGCGAAATATACTTTTTTGGGTGTAGAGTTGGAGAATCTTTAGGGATGGAGTCCCTGGCTCTGGTGTAAGGTCTATGTATGATTTCGACCACAACCGATTTTGGGTGTTGGTTGAGAGATATTNCTACTTTTTGCTCAAACGTCTATCCACTTAGCATAAAACGTAATCATGTTCTGAACAAAATATGCTTGTTAGCGAGCATAAGGAATTTTTGCTTTTAGTTGATTCTGACAAGACGGAATAAATGGGTGCTCTATATTAAGGAGAAGATTACAAAGAAAATTTAAAATCTTGTTTCTTCATGAGTTAAAGGAGTACGTTGATTTTCTTATAGGAAGGTTAGCAAAAGAAAACGGCTATTTGTCAAACAAAATCTACTTTATTTGCCTCTGGCTCTCTTTAGCTATTATGACGTTAGGTCCCCCAGCAGAGAGTTTTAGTTATCAGGAGAAATTAGTCCGTATGGACACCGCATGCAGAAATTAGTCCGTACGGACACCACATGCAGAGATGCATGCGGTGTCTGATCTCCACCGTCGATCACCGCAATCTGAATTTTTTTTTAAAAGAAAAAAGTTGAAAGTGGGTCCCATCGAAATACATCTTTGCGGTGATCAACGACGGAGATCAGGCGCCGCATACATCTCTGCATGCGGTGTCCGAATGAAATAACTTTTCTAGTTACAGGTGAGTATTAGATGAATATATCTTATTAAAAGAACAGTACAATTGATCAGAAATAATCCACGGAAAGAAAATACTAACAAAGAGCAATATATATTATGGATGATGCTCAACTAATAACAACTATAAAAACTCTCATATTTTTTAAACCATTGATTAAATCTTCATTTAACAAGTCATTTTACAAAATTAGGTTAGGATTTCATGCCCCACTTTTTTTATTTCAGGAAGTACTAGTCTTGTTGAGGAGAATTTATTCCATACAGAATAGTTACGCAATAGTGCGTGCGGACTTCTAATAATATACGGCCACGTAGAAGTTAATATACGGCCACGTAGAAGTTATTGTAGTGAAACAACGAAAACTATTGAGGGGTTATTAGGGTGTTATTATGAGGTTATTGTGGGGTTAAGCAAAACGCGAAGATTATTGGGAGGTTTATTAGGGTGTTATTATGAGATTATTGTGGAGTGTAACCTTGGAAGTTTATTGAGAGGTTACTGAAAGTATAACAGCAGAGGTTGTTGAAAGATTATTGCGGCGTTATTATAATTAATCCTTCAATAACCCCCCAATTATCCTCTCAATAACTTCCGCGGTTTCACTTCAATAATCTCCGCGGGAGCTGGACCCGATATAACACAGATGACAACATATTATTGGAGTACGCACGTAATACTGCGTACGTGCTCCGTTTAAGTAAATTCTCCTCTTTGAGGTAGCTACATGAAGCTCCTAATTAAAAAAAAAAAAACTGTATGACCTAGTTTAAATTTATTTATTTTTTTAAATCACAGCTGAAACTCTAATTTTCTCAAAAAAAAAAAAAAAAGGTAAAATATATTTTTAGTAAACATAAAAAAAATACGGTACAACCCCAAACCCGCCCGCAACAAACCTGCTGCCGCAGCGGCGCGAGGATAATACCCAGACGCCCAGAATCGCGCGTAACACTGCTCCAGAAACAAATCTGCCGCAAGCGACGCGCCGCACATGCTCTTAAGCTGCCCCACAGCCTGAGCCAGACAAGTCGCGCAGTCACCGGGACTCAAATCTCCCACGCATTCCGCAANCCGCCCTCCAAGGGAGTTGGACTTGATATAACACACATAACGACATATTATTGAAGCACGTGCTCCGTATATAATAATTTCTCCTCTTTGAGGCAGCTGCATGAAGCTGCTAATTAAAAAAAAAAAACAGTACTAACTATTATAAATTTATTAATTTTTTTTAAAAATCAGTCAGCAAAACACAGCTGAAACTCTAATTTTTTTTAAAAAATGGTAAAATATAATTTTACTAAACATAAAAAAATTACGGTACAAACCGCACCACCACCGCCCGCAACAAACCTGCTGCCGCAGCGGCGCGAGGATAATACCCAGACGCCCAGAATCGCGCGTAACACTGCTCCAGAAACAAATCAGCCGCAAGCGACGAGCCGCACATGCTCTTAAGCTGCCCCACAGCCTGTGCCAGACAAGTCGCGCAGTCACCGGGACTCAAATCTCCCACGCACTCCGCAAAACCCTGTACTTTCCCCGAGCTACTGACCTTAAATCCCTCCCCGCTCCCTAAGTCATCAAGCACATCATCCCGCCGCCTCAAGAACTCCCCCCCGTCCCCTCCGCCCACCTCACTGCTGCATCTCTTGTACGCCACCGATGTGTCCAACTTCCCCAAAAAATCATCTTTGCTGTAGCGCACCAGACAACCATCCAGCTGCAGAGCCGCCGCGTAGCCTTCGGGGCACACGAGCAACACTTGGCCCACCGCGCTCTGNTGTGTCCAACTTCCCCAAAAAATCATCTTTGCTGTAGCGCACCAGACAACCATCCAGCTGCAGAGCCGCCGCATAGCCTTCGGGGCACACGAGCAACACTTGGCCCACCGCGCTCTCGACGCAAGAGGAGCACTCGGCGGCGCTCAGGTCATGGCGGCACTGGTAGAGGCCGTAGGCGGAGGAAGAGTTTCCGAAGGCGAAGCTGTTGTAGGAGGAGGATGTGGCAGAGTTAGCGAGGGAGGAGAGGAGGGATTGGAGGTTGGATTGGAAGGGGGTGTTGGATGAGTATTGGGAGGGGAAGCAGGAGGCGTAGATGAAGCTGTTGCTGGCTTGAACTGTGGAGGTTGTGGAGAGGAGGATGGAGAGGGAGAGGAAGAATTGAGCTTGATGCGAGGTGAGCATCATGTCGTTGTTCCGGAATGTGTATGGAGATGATGAGTTTGGGTTTAATGAAGGAAAAATCACCGCAAGTAAAGTTTGTGTGCGGCATGTGGACCAACAAAAATTTAGTGTGAGCTTCATTTTAATAATAAAAAAATAAAAAGATGTATTTCATATTTCAGATAGAGCTTTGCACCGCAATTGGTGTCTCTGAACGGAGCGAGATGTCACCTCCCAAAAGAGCCCTTATGGGTGGTGGGCAGCCCAAGACTTAAATACTGCTTTTCGGCCCTACACCTAGCCAATGTGGGACTATTTGTCCGTGATATTCTCCTCTACCCAATCACGTGACACCCTCGTCACGGATCGGCTCCACCGAAGGCCCTACTGGACCATGGAGAGTCCACACATCTGGCAGACAGTAATCTGCTCTGATACCACTTGTCACCTCTCAAAAGAGCCCTTAAGAGAGGTGGGCAGCCCAAGATTTAAATACTGCTTTTCGGCCCTACACCTAGCCAATGTAGGACTATTTGTCCGTGACAAAGAACTCTTAATGGAGGGAGGGGAACACCGTAAAGTTCTGATAATGGAGTTTAGAATGGTCTTAAATTCTCAAATAAAAAGACTTGGGCAAGAAAATTGCGTTGTAGTTGATATAAACTTAGAGTTTGACGATCGAAAGATAATGGGTAAAGGAGTGCTTTCTCTGCTCTGGGGAAGGCTGACAAGATGGCCCATGAAAATTTAGCATAAATTGTTATCAATTTCAAGTTTCATTTTTTTTAAATTTTTAATTTTATTTATTTATATTTTTAAAATCAACATATTTCATACATTATAATAAAATCGTAAAACTTCATAAAACACTCAAAAGAGTTTCAATTTAATTTGGATGTTTTAAAAATGAGTTTATTTATATTTTAAATCATGTATTTATCTGCACATCACCCTGACTAAGTGAAAGTTTGAATCTTAGTTACCTTTGTGTTGTTTATTTTATTGNTTTCATAAAACACTCAAAAGAGTTTCAATTTAATTTGGATGTTTTAAAAATGAGTTTATTTATATTTTAAATTATGTATTTACCTGCACATCACCCTGACTAAGTGAAAGTTTGAATCTTAGTTACCTTTGTGTTGTTTACTTTATTAGGTATCCTGCAATTAACAAAAATAACTGTTTTTGATGAAATTTGTTCGAAGAGAAGGGTGGAAGGCAGGTCAGGAGCACTCAAAGTTTGAATTTGATCTCCTATTTTTCCATCACTACCACTTAAAAACTCAAACTATGAGGCTATTTAGATGAGTTAATAGCCCCTTTCTTGCTCTTAAAACATTTCCTTGAAAGAGGAGATGTAAATTGGGAAGGTGTTTAGAAATTTGTAATGTTGTTCAATATAAGTCAAATCATATACATTCAAAAAACGATTAATGATGTATATACGGTACTTGATACATTGTTGTTTACAAACTTAACATTCTTCTTCTTCCTTTTTTTTATTATGAAATTTTCATATGGGAAACTTACATACGTAGCACATAATTCTGATTTATTAACACTAATATGTTCTTTTTCTTATATTATATAGACTGGAGAGAGAATAGTTGATATGTTTTGTAGGTTTCATATTTTATAGGTATGGCATTTATGAAAGTAAGCCCATATGTATGCTTATCATGTTTAAATATGATGGATATTGGGCCGAAGTTAAAAAACATATGATGGTGAGAAATAGATAACTGCTAAAGTTGAAAAAGACATTGACTTTAGATGAGTTGAAGGAACATATTGAGTCTATTTGTCTACGACTTAGAGGATAAAAATTTGAATTGCATTATCGCCTATTTGGAACATCACCGAAAGAGTACATGGCTATCAATAGTGATGTTGAAGTGGCACGAATAATTGTGCAACTAGTACAAATGATCAAGTTGAGGTGGTGTACACAACACAATATGAGAGACAAGTTACTATATGCTCTCATATACAAGAAATAAGAGAATGATGTAGCATGTTAGGCTTTTACAACTCAAGACGTAGTAGTATTGATAATGTTTTCACTGATCATAGAACTTATAGTGAGGATAACCCAACTAAGGAAGATAAAGATTTATTGGTTGGGAACCGTTTCCATAAATTTTAAAGTTTCAAGCAAGCTCTCTGATCTTATGTCATTATGAAAAACTTCACCCTAAATGCGATGCACAATAATCGAACCCGCATTATTGCTACATGTTCATATCTAGATTGTTGTCGAAGGATACGATCAACGTTATGTGTTGATAGTAAAACTTTTAAGTTTTGAAAATTGGAACCAACATGTATATGCCCCGACTTGAATATAGAAGGAAATAGTCATGCAACAATCTTTTGAGGTAATAAACAAAATTGATAACATATTTAAGAAAAAATCCTGACATCACGTGAAAACTAATNTAGGTATCCTGCAATTAACAAAAATAACTGTTTTTGATGAAATTTGTTCGAAGAGAAGGGTGGAAGGCAGGTTAGGAGCACTCGAAGTTTGATTTTGATGTCCTATTTTTCCATCACTACCACTTAAAAATTCAAACAATGAGGCTATTTAGATGAGTTAATAGCCCCTCTCTTGCTCTTAAAACATTCCCTTGAAAGAGGAGATGTAAATTGGGAAGGTGTTTAGAAATTTGTAATGTTGTTCAATATAAGTCAAATCATATACATTCAAAAAACGATTAATAATGTATATACGGTAATTGATACATTGTTGTTTAGAAACTTAACATTCTTTTTCTTCCTTTTTTTTATTATGAAATTTTCATATGGGAAACTTGCATACGTAGCACATAATTCTTATTTATCAATACTAATATGTTCTTTTTCTTGTATTATATAGATTGGAGAGAGGATAGTTGATACGTTTTGTGGGTCTCATATTTTCTAGGTATGACATTTATGGAAGTAAGCCCATATATATGCTTATCATGTTTAAATATGGTGGATATTGGGCCGAAGTTAAAAAACATATGATGGTGAGAAAGAGAGAACTGCTAAAGTTGAAAAAGACATTGACTTTACATGTGTTGAAGGAATAGATTGAGTCTATTTGTCTACGGCTTAGAGGATAAAAATTTGAATTGCATTATCACCTATTTGGAACTTCACCTAAAGAGTACATGGCTATCAATAATGATGTTGAAGTGGCACGAATAATTGTGCAATCTAGTATAAATGATCAAGTTGAGGTGGTGTTCACAACACAATATGAGAGACAAGTTACTATATGCTCGCATATACAAGAAATAAGAGAATGATGTAGCATGTTAGGCTTTTACAACTCAAGACGTAGTAGTATTGATAATGTTTACACTGATCATAGAGCTTGTAGTGAGGATAACCCAACTAAGGAAGATCAAGATTTATTGGTTGGGACCCGTTTCCATAAATTTTAAAGTTTCAAGCAAGCTCTCTTGTCTTATGTCATTATAAAAAACTTCACCCTAAATGTGATGCACAATAATCGAACCCGCGTTATTGCTACATGTTCATATCTAGATTGTTCTCGAAGGATACGATCAACGTTATGTGTTGATAGTGAAACTTTTAAGTTTTGAAAATTGGAACCAACACGTATATGCCTTGACTTGAATATAGAAGGAAATAGTCATGCAACAATCTTTTGAGGTAATAAACAAAATTGATAACATATTTAAGAAAAAAATTTGACATCACGTGAAAACTAATTAAGAATAACTTAGAGAACACATACAATTTATCTTTACCCAATATGAGAGTATGAAGGTTAAGAGAGCAATCTCAAGAGAGAATTTTTTGTTCAATTAAGAAAAAACTATAGATGAGTGCTAGTACTACAATCAGAGCCGATTAATAGTAATTCAGGATTGCATAGAAAAAGATTCATCCTTCGAGAGATCTATGTAAGCCTTAAGGTGTTCATTGATGTTTTTTTTAAGGTTGTAGATACTTCCTTCAAATTCACTACCTTGGGCTTGATTATTATCATTTGAAGAAAAAGTACTTAGAGTATTATATTATCTACAAATTCACTATTGTAGTTGCAGAAACTGAGTTAAGGAAATCTTGGAAACAGTTCTTAAAAAATTTTGCATAATCAATCAGTACTAACATACAAAACTTAGCAATCAATTACTCAAGTTTTGCAGATGTGAAATATAGAGTGTGTCTAAACTACTTATATAAGAACTTGAAAAAAAAAATTGTAATGACATCCAAAAGTTTACAAGTTTGGTGTGGTTAGCTGTTAATGCATATACAAAAAGCCAATATGAGTCTAGTGTAAATGGGAGATGCATTACGCGATGCATTCTTATTTAAAAGCTTTTCCTTATAAGTATTCATAAGCAATTTCTTACCTGACATAAGAAAACATTAGAATACAAATAAATTAGCATAATTGTTCAATGCATGGATTGAAGAAGTTAGGAGTAAGCCTGTGATTGATTTGATTAATATGATGAGAGCTAAGTTTATGGAACTTGACGTTTCAAAAATTATTGGGACATAAGTCCGTCGTACAACACAAGTGCACATGTCAAGTATTAATGTGGTTAAAGAGTGTTGTGCATCGATCTCACAGAAAAGTGTGATATTTGTTTCCATAGAAACTCTCTAGTTTACTAATTTAGTCAACCCGACTTGGCGTTTATCGACAAAAAGTTTCTAAGTTATAAGGTCCACACAAAATAGGAAACCCTAAAGAAAGAAGAAATAATGGGAAAAGTTTGCGAGTTTCTTCAAGATAGATGAGACTCATGCATATGTGATTTGGAAATCGTGGTAATCGTGTTTTTTCCTAAATGTTCTCCTACATAATTGTTGTTAATTAGGGACATAGTACTCCTTATGCCTATGTCTATAACAAAAGAAACATAGAATCCATGAAGTTAAGACGTCCTCAATCCCCATGCCATTCCGCATGACTTACTCAATCCCATGGAAAGATTGCAGAATTCTTCTAGAATGTGTCTATCTTCTCAAAATTCTGTGGTTAATGCTTTATTTTCACTACATAACGGTTAGAGATCGTAGTTTCACAAAATATATTAACATTCTAGTTGTTCAGACTTGAAGTAAATTAAGTTCAGAGGTTACCTAACAAAAAGACCATGAAAAGCTTGAAGAAAATGTTTAATGGAAAAAAAAATTACATTAAAATCACGATAAATTCACTACTCCCTATATCACAGAGACAAAGAAAAGTTTAGCCGCTCATTACGAAGAAAATCATAGCAAAAAATATCATGCAGGAATCTATTGCAAGAAACAAAGATATGAAAACTTAGAAGAAATTGTTCTCTTTGCAAAGTCATCACCTTTCCCTCTCATACAAACTCTCAGNTTTACCCAATATGAGAGTATGAAGGTTAAGAGAGCAATCTCAAGAGAGAATTTTTTGTTCAATTAAGAAAAAGCTATAGATGAGTGCGAGTACTACAATAAGAGCCAGTTAATAGTAACTCAGGATTGCATCGGAAAAGATTCATCCTTCGAGAGATTCTATGTAAGTCTTAAGGTGTTCATTGATGTTTTTTTAAGGTTGTAGATACTTCCTTCAAATTCACTACCTTGGGCTTGATTATTATCATTTGAAGAAAAAGTACTTAGAGTATTATATTATCTACAAATTCACTATTGTAGTTGCAGAAACTGAGTTAAGGAAATCTTGGAAACAGTTCTTAAAAAATTTTGCATAATCAATCAGTACTAACATACAAAACTTAGCAATCAATTACTCAAGTTTTGCAGATGTGAAATTTTGAGTGTTTTTAAACTACTTATATAAGAACTTGAAAAAAAAAAATATTGTAATGACATCCAAAAGTTTAAAAGTTTGGTGTGGTTAGCTGTTAATGCATATACAAAAAGCCAATATGAGTCTAGTGTAAATGAGAGATGCATTACACGATGCATTCTTATTTAAAAGCTTTTCCTTATAAGTGTTCGATAAGCGATTTCCTTATAAGTGTTCAATGCATGGATTGAAGAAGTTAGGAGTAAGCCTGTGATTGATTTGATTGATATGATGAGAGCTAAGTTTATGGAACTTGATGTTTCAAAAATTATTGGGATGTAAGTCCGTCGTACAACACAAGTGCATATGTCAAGTATTAATGTGGTTCAAGAGTGTTGTGCATCGATCTCACAGAAAAGTGTAATATTTGTTTCCATAGAAACTCTCTAGTTTACTAATTTAGTCAACCCGACTTGGCGTTTATCGACAAAAAGTTTCTAAGTTATAAGGTCCAAGCAAAATAGGAAACCTTAAAGAAAAAAGAAATAATGGGAAAAGTTTGTGAGTTTCTTCAAGATAGATGAGACTCATGCATATGTGATTTGGAGATCGTGGTAATCGTAATTTTTCCTAAATGTTCTCCTACATAATTGTTGTTAATTAGGGGCATAGTACTCCTTATGCTTATGTCTACAACAAAAGAAACATAGAATCCATGAAGTTAAGACGTCCTCAATCCCCATGCCATTCCACATGACTTACTCAATCCCATGGAAAGATTGCAAAATTCTTCTAGAATGTCTCTATCTTGTCAAAATTCTGTGGTTAACGCTTCATTTTCACTACACAACGGTTAGAGATCGTAGTTTCACAAAATGTATTAACATTCTAGCTGATCAGACTTGAAGTAAATTAAGTTCAGAGGTTACCTAACAACAAGACCATGAAAAGCTTGAAGAAAATGTTTAATGGAAAAAAAATTACATAAAAATCACGATAAATTCACTACTCTCTATATCACAGAGACACAAAGAAAAGTTTAGCCGCTCATTACGAAGAAAACCATAGCAAAAAATATCATGCAGGAATCTATTGCAAGCAACAAAGATATGAAGACTTAGAAGAAATTGTTCTCTTTGCAAAGTCATCACCTTTCCCTCTCATACAAACTCTCATAACTTACAAAGCAAAGAAAAAAACTCTCTTTAAGATTTTCACCAAAGGAGGAAGATGATCTTCAAGAGAGCTCTCAAAATCTCCCCCAACTCACTTCTTACAGCCTCCAAGCCTTCTCTGATGCAGAACTCCCTCCAAGAAGCCTTAAGAACTGATTTTATAGCAAGAATCANGGAGGAAGATGATCTTCAAGAGAGCTCTCAAAATCTCCCCCAACTCACTTCTTACAGCCTCCAAGCCTTCTCCGATGCAGAACTCCCTCCAAGAAGCCTTAAGAACTGATATAGCAAGAATCGCGGCTCAGGCTATCAAATCTCTTCTCTACAGTGTTTTACCACTTATCGACATGGTCACACCAGTTTCCGACGTGGTCACACCGCTAGACTGTATGGGCCGGTGAGGTCATGCCCAATCGTGGCGTGGTCACACTACCCTACTGTTCAAGATGGCGTGGTCACACTAGCTTTTTTTTGACAGGAGGCGTGGTCACGCTGCTTCGGGGCATTTTTTTTTCCTTGTTTTTTTGTTTCAACTTATTCGTATTTAGCTCCACATCCTGCGCAACATGAAATTTTTTTTTTCTCAACGTAAATCTATGATAAATAAATAGGAATAACATGTGCATTGAGAGAAAAAAAATTGTAGGTAAGATTACGTAAAATCAACTCATGTAAATAACCCCAAACTTACCGTATCACTTGCTCTAAATAATCCCATGGCTTAGTTACATCTTATGAATCAAATTGAATTAGTGTTCCTGTAGCATTTTTATTATTCCACATAATTATCAGAAGCTATTACAAATGTTAAATGTCATATAGGCTCAATTTGCTTTAATGGTTAATATCTTGATCTTCCCTTAATTCCTTTCTTTACATTCTTAAGAAAATTCCTTGGATTCTTAAATCAGTGTTAATTTAAGTCTTTTCACTTACTTTGATTGCCTTTAGTACAATTTTAGTGAATTTTAACTAAGTAAATATTTCCTCAACTCTTTTTCATGAAGATAACTTTTTAAAGTGGTTTTTCATTAAAGAATCAAGGCAAGCTTCAACACTTAAGCCCTACTAGTCCTCCTCCTACTTCATTTCA
Source organism: Phalaenopsis hybrid cultivar (assembly GCA_002079205.1). NCBI lineage: Eukaryota > Viridiplantae > Streptophyta > Magnoliopsida > Asparagales > Orchidaceae > Phalaenopsis > Phalaenopsis hybrid cultivar. The sequence goes on along the minus strand of JXCR01084449.1, from coordinate 136,312 downwards.
ATCTCTTTTTGCACTGACCTAAAACTTCTTCTCAAAATTTCTTTTTGCACTAACCTAAAGCTTCTTCTCAGGAATTTTGCACTTTTTTGCTTTTCATTNAATCGCGGCTCAGGCTATCAAATCTCTTCTCTACAGTGTTTTACCACTTATCGACATGGTCACACCAGTTTCAGACGTGGTCACACCGCTAGACTGTATGGGCCGGTGAGGTCATGCCCAACCGTGGCGTGGTCACACCACCCTACTGTTCAAGATGGTGTGGTCACACTAGCTTTGTTTGGCAGGAGGCGTGGTCACACTGCTTCGAAGCATTTTTTTTCCTTGTTTTTTTGTTTCAACTTTGCGTATTTAGCTCCACATCCTGCGCAACATGAAATTTTTTTTTTCTCAACGTAAATCTATGATAAATAAATAGGAATAACATGTGCATTGAGAGAAAAAAATTATAGATAAGATTACGTAAAATCGACTCATGTCAATAACCCCAAACTTACTGTATCACTTGCTCTAAATAATCACATGGCTTAGTTACATCTTATGAATCAAATTGAATTAGTGTTCCTGTAGCATTCTTATTATTCCACATAATTATCAGAAGCTATTACAAATGTTAAATGTCATATAGGCTCAATTATCTTTAATGGTTAATATCTTGATCTTCCCTAAATTCCTTTCTTTACATTCTTAAGAAAATTCCTTGGATTCTTAAATCAGTGTTAATTTAAGTCTTTTCACTTACCTTGATTGCCTTTAGTACAATTTTAGTGAATTTTAACTAACAAAATATTTCCTTAACTCTTTTTCATGAAGATAACTTTTTAAAGTGGTTTTTCATTGAAGAATCAAGGCAAGCTTCAACACTTAAGCCCTACTAGTCCTCCTTCTACATCATTTCAATTTCTTTTTGCACCGACCTAAAGCTTCTTCTCAGAAATTTTGCACTTTTTTTCTTTTTCAATTTTTTTCTTCTCAGAATTACTATATATAGTTGACAACTTTTTCTTTTCTTTTCTATTTTAATGTTTATTAAGATGTAAAAACTCAACACTTGATATTTTAATGTTCCACCCCCAAGTTTTCTTTTTAGTCAAGACTTAAGGTCACATTACTTTTGTTAAAATAAACTGAAAAAGGCTACTGATACTCGTAATTTGTTACTTAAAAACTTAAATTATACTTTTTGAAGAATTTTTTGATTTTTTTAAGTCTGAACATGTTAAGGGTGAAATCATGTTATTAACTTATAAGGTTTAGTTTTCTTAACTGACTTTTATCTTCTTTTAATCGTTTATGATATGCATTTTGAATTAATCATGCCTGACAGGATTTACGTAATGAAAAATTTTAATATTTAACCGGGCTATTTTAACACGTTTTTCTATTCCCTCAAACTTATTTTTTTTCTCATTTGGACAAGAGTGAATAGTAATAATAAAAAAACTAGGAAAGTGCAGGAAAAATAAAGGTGAGACAATAATAAGAATCTCAAAAAGTAAAGTACAAAGTGCAACAGGTAAAACTTATCCAACACAGGTACTCAACACTGCAATTGTACAAATCTCTCTCTCTCTCTCTCTCTCTCTCTCTGCGACAAAAAAATAATGCAGTAGTTGTTCGAGAGAAACTAGCCATGTAGGATCAGCAGGGACAACAACAGACGCACTCGATACAGGACAGTAAAAAATGTAGTAGTCATCTACACCGCCGCCACGACCATCTAGACTCTACTCTACTAGCTTGAAAGGTGCAAGCACTCATCTGTGTGTAAATCCCTCACCGAGTGCAAACACACGACAATGCCAGAGTAGCATAGTCGTTGTCGATCTCCAGATAAAACTTGCTACAATCTTGACTTTTAAATGCGGAATATGCCTTCCCACACACAGTTGAGGTGATATGCATATAAATATTGAAATTTGGGTGTTGAATATGTAACTAGATATGAATTGAGTGACGAGTCCCAGAAAATCTACTTCTAATTTCTAAGCTCTTGAAGTTTTTTCTTAAACTGCCCTATTTATCTCGTAAGCTCAAGAAAAATGGGGATATGGAATGGTGGTTGGTTTTCTTCTGTTTCTTCACCACACTCGTCTTCTCTTTGTGGTTTCATAAGTTTTCTTTTGCTATATATGAAGTTTGATTAGGAATTTTGGTGTTTAAAATGTCATAAATAAATTCAGGAAGCTAAAGATTTCATTATCAGAAAACCTAACAGATTTGTTCCAATGCTTCAATATCAAAGTTTCTAACAGCAAGAAACTGGGATGCTGTTAAGGCCCATAAAATGCTTATGGAGGCCTTCACGTGGAGGCCAGTTAAGCTATTTACAAACGTAGCACTTACCTTTATTCATTTTTCAAGTCATCTACATAGGTACCACTTGATACACAAAAAATATATGCATTTTTAGACCCATATTTTATACTTATTTTTGCTGATACTGCACTTTAATGGAAGATATTTGTATGTTTTCTTGCAAATTGTTGAATTTTAGGACTTAAAGCAAAAAAGAAACAAAAAGAATAAAATTTAGAGCAAAAAATGAAGAAGTTGAAATTTGTTCAACGCCGACGACGCCGTTTGACAGAGAGAACGAATTAAATTGCGGGACACTGGTGTCGACGACGCCAATGTCGGTTCAGCCCCGATTTCTAGAAGATTCGACGAATTTGGACGCATTTTGAAGAGTTTTTGGAGGCACCTATTGGAGAACTGACTCTAGGCTTTATTTGAGGCCATAAGTGACTTTTCCTGCCAATTCATCCCCTCCATTCAACCTTCTACACATCACACATTCTTCCAATTTTCATTCCACAACCATTTAGAGTCAATTGTTTTTATAATTAGAGTTTTGTGGTGAGATTAAGTGTGAACTCTTCTCTAAGAGTGTTGGAGAAGGAGAAAAGTGAGAGATTTTTTTCTTCCTACATTTCTTAGAAGATAAGGGATTTGCTTTAAGAAAGAGTTTCAGATAAGTGTTGTTTGTTTATTAGTGTTGTATGAAGTTCCTTTTTATATATGAAACTTGTGTTTTGTTGTATCTTTCTCATGAAGTCTGAGTAGTTTACTTTATCTTTCTTCTTACTTTGAGATATGGTGAAATGAAGAGATAATATGAATGTGTCAAAATTAAAATATAAAATAAATTGTGATGGTTTTTTAACTCCGAACTTAATTTACTTTTCAATCTGACCAATTGAATTATTAAAATATGTTGTGAAACAAATGATGCGAGAAATGAAGTATGAGTTCTACAACAGAGTGAGACACATTTGATTCCATGACGGAGAACTTCGTTCATAGAATTAAGTGCAAATAAACTGAGAAATACACTTTGTTGGGTGTAGAATTAAAGAATCTTTAGGGTGACAGACTAAAATCCCCAATTCGGTCTTAGAGTTTAAAAACTAAAGCGAGAGTTGGCCTTTAGGTGAAGGGAAGTGGGGGCTCTAAAGTGGGAGCCGGTATCCTCCTAGCCTATCCACGGATTTAGGGACTAAACCTGAGATTAGACAATGATTTTCTATAACACTGTATCATGGTAGAGAATTAAAACTGCTCCTATTTGACATAATACATATTATAACCATTTATCCCATCTCATTTTACCTAAATCTCATTGTAGTGGGAAATATTTTCTTTTCACATAAGAAATCTTCATCACATAACATAAACATAGTTTAATAGTTTAATAATTTAGTAGTTACTGTTTAAACTTTACATTTCAGTATTGCTATTAGTTAAATAATTTAGTTCTGATAACATCTCAACATTTGAAATTAGTGATAGTAATTTCGTTTTGACTTTTTGTGAATATCCTAGTAAATTTATCATTTTAAATTTAAACCTTCCTCGTGGGATCGATATTTGAGGCTTAAATAGAAAGTCTATTATTACTTGATAACGATAGGTATACTTGCGTAGAATCCCAAAATTAAATGCTTAAATTTCTAAATCATAAAATATTACATCAAGCTTTTGGCGTCGTTGCATAGTAGAGTCAACTATATAATTTTTACATAACTATATCAAATTCGGGATCAAGTTTTTGGCGCCGTTGCTGGGAAGATAACGTTAAATTAAGTAGATTTGATAAATTAGGAAATTTAGAGATAGTTATATAAAAAATTAAAAAATTAAAAAATCCAAAAAGAATATATATTTTTATTCAAGAGTTATTTTTAAGAAATTTTTCTTTGCTTATTATATTTGTTTATGTGAAATATTGGATCTGAATGTTTAGTTCCTTACAATTCAGAACTAGAGCGTACTATTACAAAAATTCGAAAACAACAAAAAGAAATTAAAAATTTAAACGAAATGGTGAATAATTTAAATAATCAAATAAACGAAAATCGACAAAGACCTTTAAAAGATTGTGCTAATCTGACAGCAGATGAACTTCACTTGATTATTAAAAATTCTGATGTTGCTGCTAATTCATTTGAGCTTAAACCTGCTATTATCCAAATAATACAAAATAATCAGTTTGGAGGAACGTCTACTGAAGATCCAAACTTACATCTTGCTAGTTTTCTCAAAATTTATGCTACTTTTAAATATGACAAAGTGTCTAATGATGATGTTAGGCTTAGAATTTTTCTTTTTTCATTAAGGGATAAAGCCAAGGCTTGGTTAAATTCATTAGCACATGGATCTATTGGAATTTGGGGAGAACTATCAAAAAAATTCTTAGTTAAATATTTTCCACCCTCGAAAACTGCTAAGCTTATAAATGATATTACATTTTTTTGTCAGTTTCAAGGGGAATCGATATATGAAGCTTGGGAAATATTTAAAGATCTTCTTAGAAAATGTCCACACCATGCTCTACCAGATTGGTCAATAATTCAAATATTTTATAATGGATTAGTAGGATCACTTAGATCTATTATAGATGATGTTGCGGGTGTATCACTAATGTTAAAACCTTTTGATGAAGCATATTCTTTAATTGAAGAGACGACTACTAACAATTTTCAATGGCCCTTTGAAAGGGTAGATCTTAAGAGAGTAGCTAGTATTCATGATTGTGATGCAATATCTATTTTAGCATCTCAAATTACTGCTATTTCAAAAAAGATTGATCAAATAGGAGTGAACTATCTCAAATACCTCCAGTATTAGAGGAAAATTTATTAGGACAGATCATTGATAATTAATCATCTTATGAAACTTTAAATGCTATAAATAATAGAAATAAACATCCCTATTCTAACTTTTATAATCCTCGATGGAAAAATCACCCTAATTTTAGTTGGAATAATTATAATAATTTGGTGAATTCCTCCGGAAATGTGAACAACCAAGGAAATCCTAGTTATAGACTATATTATCCTCCTGGATTTAACTTTAATCCTAACCCACAAGTTAAGAAAAGAAGTTGATGATGGAAGAAGTAATATTAAACATGGGAAATCAAATACAGAATCAAGGGGCTGCTATTAGAAATTTTGAAAATCAATTACGACATAATGCTACTACACTCATTAACAGACCTTCTGGAATTCTTCCAAGTACGATAGAAGTTAATCCAAAAGATCAAAATAAAGAGCAAATTAAAGCTATTCAATTACGAAGTGGAAAAGAAGTTTAACCAAGGATCCAAAGAGATTCTGAAGTTGATGAAGAGAAGGAAGCAATGGAAAGTGACCAAAATGAAAATGAACAAACACAAGGTCCTTTAAAAAAACCATTACCTCTGTTTCCTCAAAGACTGAATCAGAAGAACAAAGATAAACAATTTACAAAATTTTTGGAAATCCTTAAGAAATTAATGATAAATATTTCTTTTGTTGAAGCTTTGGAACAAATGCCAAGTTATCGAAATTTATGAAGGATATACTAAACAAGAAAAGGAAGTTTACAGATCATGAGACCGTTGCACTCACTGAAGAGTGTAGTGCTATTATTCAGAAAATGCTTCCTGAAAAATTAAAGGATCCTGGTAGTTTTACTATACCTTGTGCTATTGGTGAAAAGTTTTTTGGAAAAACTTTATGTGATTTAGGAGCGAGTATCAATCTTATGCCTTTATCGATCTTTACATGTTTAGATTTGGGAGAGATTTCCCCTACTACTGTAACTCTTCAGTTAGCTGATCGATTAATAACTTATCCAAAAGGAGTTAAAAAGGATGTATAGTAAAAGTGGATAAATTTATTTTCCCTATAGACTTTATAGTATTGAATATGGAGGAAGATAAAGAAATACCTATTTTTTTGGGGAGACCATTTCTTGCAACAGGGAGATACATAATAGATGTGCAAAAATGAGAATTAATAAATGAGAGTTAATGATCAAGAAGTAATATTTAATATTGCAAAAGCTTTGAAATATCTAGCAATAGAAAAAGATAATGAATGTTTTAGAATGGAAGTAACTGATTATCTGAGTAATGAGTAATTTAAGACTTAGTTTGAAGACAATTTAAAGCAAGGAGAATTTTTTTAAAAAAAGTATGAAATAAAAGAAGAAGATTTGGATTATATTCAAGACAAATTTGAAACTTTAGATTTGATGGAAAACGATAATAAAAATCTTATTCCTTCTAGTATTAAACCACATGAACTTGAACTAAAGATATTACCTGCCCATTTAAAATATGTGTTTTTAGGAGAGTTATGTACATTGCATGTTATTGTATCTTCTGAATTAACAGAAATTCAAGAACAAAAATTAATAGAGATGTTAAAAAAACATAAAAAGACTTTTGGATGGACTTTAGAAGATATTAAAGGAATTAATCGTTCTATTTGTATGCACATAATCTTATTAGATGAACAATATGAACCTAAAGCTGATCCTCAGAGGTCTTAAACCCAATAATGAAAGAAGTTGTTAAAAAAGAAATTTTAAAATGGCTAGATGCTGAAATTTTATATCCTATTTTAGACAGTGATTGGGTAAGTCCAATTCGCCGTGTTTCGAAGAAAGGAGGATTGATCGTTGAAGAAAATGAGAAAAATGAACTAATACCAATAAGACAAGTTACTGGTTGACGAATTTGTATTGACTATAGAAAATTAAACATGGCCACCAAAAAAAAAGAAATTTATGTTATTAGTGTAGTTTCTTCCGTTAGAAATTGAAAGTAAGGAGGGGAAATGTGAGTAGAAGGGAGATCAAGAAACCTTAATTGTTGTTTGTTTATGAATCTGTGAGTCTATGTATTGGAGTTTGTGTGTCTATGTTTGTGAGTTAAGTTGAATGAGTCATTGGAGATGAAAAAACTTATCTTAATATTTTAAACTTTTTAGCATCCATCAATTCCTTTATAAAGTTTAAAATGTATTATTATTTAATCTTTAGTTTGTACCAGTTCTACTATTTAAAATTCCTTTATAGTGTTATGTTAAGCATGTTTAGGCTAGATTTGTTTTCTACTGCAATAGTCTACCATGTGTTATTTGCTGATATTTTTGTAGGATGTGTAGTAAATTGTAAAAGTGTTCTTCCCTACCGCATATTTTTGTACTTCATTGTTACACATGTTTGAGCTTATGTTTGGGGGGAAAAGAAAAATGTTTCAAATTTAAACCTTACTTATTTTCAAAAGTACTACAAAAAAATTTGTATTTTATTTCTAATGATTATTGTTATGTGGATTTATCTTAAGGATGTTAGAATTTTA
>JXCR01084449.1:64388-123738 GCA_002079205.1 Phalaenopsis hybrid cultivar | reverse complement strand
GTAAATAACTTATCTCTAAATTTGTCCCCAAGAACACTCCTCGAAGTTCCTCTGAATCTCTTCCTTTCTTTACAACACACAGAATTCCTCTTCGAAGTAGCAAGAATGAAGAAATCTCTCACTTTCCCTCTACTCTTACAATTTCTCGAAGAATTCCTCACAGTTATACACTCTAGCAAGCTTTCTACGCACTAATGGATCCTTTCTAACCTCCAGGACTCCAAAAGTCTCCTTCTTTTTGGCCAAAATGTTCTCTTTAAAGATGTGGATGAGTTTTCCCAAGAGTTGCTTACGCACCCCTCCAAAATCCGACCTTATCCATTGTTCATGTCACATAACCGTCGATCCCGTTGTCGGCGGCCTCGATGGCGCCGCGGCGGCCTTCTGGAGAATTTGTCCTGTAGCCTCGGGAAAAGCTCGCCGTCGGCGGCCTTGATGGCGTTGTCGGCACCCTAGTGAAATTCTCCACATTTTGGTCCTTTTTGCTCCAAATTTGCTCCTTTTTGTATCTTTTTTCTCCATTGACCCTAATTCATCATTCTGCAACAAAACATCAAAAATACATTTTTTTAAAGTGCAATATCATTAAAAACAGTATAAAAGAGAAATGAAAATCTCAACATATTTTCCTTTGGTCAGTGCACATGATATATGCTTCCAAACACTCTTAGATAAAAATACCAGACTTTCTTCCATTGCATGCTTCTTGTGGTGTCATTCCTCACACACTTCTTATTGTGGACAGTCAATGATCGATGAATTCCATTGGCTTTAAACTTTTTTGAAATTCATTAGAGGTGAACTCACCTCCTCGATCAGATATCATGGATTTTAATCTCGAGACTACTTTCTTTCTCCACCATAGCTTTTATCTTCTTAATTAATCTAAAGACCACTTATTTTTTCTTCAAAAAATATACTCAAGATTTTATTAAGAAAATCATATTTGAAAAGAATGAAATAATTACTATTACCAAGAGAGCTTGGCTTGATTGGATCACACCCATCTATATGTATGAGCTCAAGTGGCTTTTGTGCTATCAAATTTGACTCTTTGGAAAACTCTTCTTAAATTCCTTCCCAAGCAAGAAAACTTCACATATTTGGTCAAAATGATTGATGTAAGGAAGGTCTCTAAACATTTTCTTATTTGATAATATCTCTAATCCTCCAAAATTAAGATGCCCAAGTTGAGGATGCCAGAGCCAAGATAGATCGTAGTAAAAGGCTTTGAGACACTTAACAATATCATTTTAAATATTGAGCAAGAATATTTTATTTCTTGACATCAATATCTTTGGAATTTGGTTACTCATATTATCTCTTATAGAAAGGTTGTTGTCTTTCACATGAATATCATAACCTTGCTATAAGAGATAACCCAAAATCAATATATTATTCTTCATATTCAACACCAAATAGAAATTGGAAATAAATTGGTGATTTTCATTCTTCAACTAGATAAGGATATTTTTCCTTACATGTCACCACTACCTTAGACTCATCTCCATAAGACACATTGACATTCATTGAATCGTCAAGCCCCATGGACATTCTTTTTCTCCGCACATATTATTTCTTAAACAGGTGTCTAGATATCATGTTTTATCTTCATCTTTTTTTTTCTCCTTACATGTCAATAGCAAAGTTCCTGGGTCAGCTCTTAGAGAAGAGCTGACCTAGGCATCAAACTCACCTCTTAATGTTTGGAGACACACCTTCTTGTAATGCTCCGCTCCTTTATAAGAGGCATAAAGCTTCTTCAATGCCACTTTGGCAGACTTTTTAGCAAAAATCTTATCAAAAGAGTCATAATCTAATCCTTGATATATTAGAGAAGAAGATTTCTTGTCTCTCTACTTCAAATCTCCTAGACCATTCTTTGGAGTTTTGGATGGATTATATTATCTCCCAGATATCAACATGTTGATATTTATCTCCCAGATCGAATTTAATTTTCAACAGAGATGTGGTGGCCAACACGTGTCAGAACAAAAAAACAAATGATGTTTGACATTATCTTCTAGAAGACAACTCTCTCCACCTCGTTGCTCTTTATCAACATGATCGGTCCCCCAATGAGGATTTAGAGTTAGTAAAATTAACTTTTGCATTCTAGCTTTTGACAGGATTTTGACTAAATCCTGTGATACATCTTGATAAAAAAAAGCCATCGAACACTCCCTTAAATTGCAAAATGGACAAGATAGTGCAGAATGAATACCTTTGAGAGCAACAATTACACCTTCGCCAAACTTAAGAGACAGAAGGGAAGGATGGAATTGTATTAATTTTTTTAAATGAAAGTGTTTTTAAATGCCCTTTATGTAAATGATAAAATTTTCGGTGTTGTATGTATAAATAACGCAGTTTTAAGTGCTATTTATGTGAATCCTCCTATACTTTGTTCTATTGTACGCGCTCTATATGTAAATAACAATGTGTATGGATTAAATATGCAAACTCGTGACCACATCAACGAGCTGCAGGCTAGCAAGTCTCTCATGAACTCAGTTAACTAGGCTGATAGGATGCTATATATGTAAATAGAAAACTTTACATATATGAATTATAATATTTTGTGTGCTATTTGAGGACAAAATTTGCATACGTAAGACGTACATAACGTTGTGTACGTTTTGGATGTTATACAAGGGGTATAAGGGAGTTATATCCCTGTTATACCTCCTTGTAACCTCCATGTAATCTTCTGTAACCTAGCTGTAACTTACAAATAAGTTCTTAATATGTGAAAACAGAAGCGCGGAACTTATTTGTAGGTTACAGGTATGTTACAAAAGGTTATATGGAGGTTACAAGGGAGTATAACGCAGATATAACCACCTTATATCCTCTATATAACCTCCAAAACATACGCAGCGCTTCGTACGTAAGACGTACGTAAATTTTTTTTCCGCTATTTGAAAGCTCATACAAAAATATTTAATCTGATATCAACTTAAGTAACCGAAGTAGAAAAAATCTGCTCGAAATGAATAATTAATAATTGAGATATGATTCAAGGTCTTTATGATAAGATTAAAATATTCATGAAAGAAAATCAATTGATTATTTTAATTTTGACGGTAGGCATCAACAGCTATATTTTGGTTTTCCGTACACGTCCGTCATGCGGCCATTTTAATTGACCATAGGATGTTAAATATTAATTATGACTCAAGAAAATACAAATTGTATGTAAAAGGAGTTTATAAGCCACACCGGCCTTTCGACGAAACTCGCATCAATGGTTCTATTTTGAATATAGAGTTCGAGGAAGGTGTCAACTTAACTCGCTCAAGAAAAATTCGAACCAAAAGAAAGTTGTCGTTTGACGGCTCGTTCTCATCATCATCGTCCTCACGAGCGCCTAAAATCTTTTTCTTAAAGGCAAGTTGTTTCACTTGTCCCTTTTTGACAAGCTTGCCGCCTTGAAGATGTTTCTCTCGGTCACCGACCGTTCCACCCTCGATGATGACGTTTTTCGGGAATGCTTGAAGGATGGATTTTCTTAGTAAGAAGTCTGAAAATCTTCATTAGAATGTCATCAAATGGATCAGTAGGTTGGATCTTCCTATCGCTCGCTGTCAGACAACCTCAATAAGAAGCGATCAAAGTTATGAACAGAGGAAAAGTGCAGAAGTGAGGGTTATCAGGTAATGACCTATTTATAGGATGTCAGCGCATGAAAAACCAGAGAGTTTAATTATTAACTATTAATTATAGCATAAATGAATTTAAAGTGAAATTTAGTTTAGCATTTAATTTTCTTGTTTTTTTTTTTTTTTTTTTGCAACTCTCTTTAAAAAAGTAGGAAAATTGGGAAATAAAATGTATGACAGGATCTTAAAACTACACGAATCTAAGTGAAAGACAGATATATGGCAAATAAAGTGATACCCACAGTCAAATCATATGGAGATTAGTCAAATGTTGATTTAGATTATCATAACGTCAAGTCAAGGAGGAATGTATTCAAAGGCCCTGTCGAGTTGTTCCCTTCGTTCGATGAGTTGACCTAAACACAACCAAATAAAGAGTCAATACACACCCGTTCGAATTAACGATAGCTCCACATCAGGCCAAGCGAAGAACATCTCTTCATCCAGCCGAATGAAGTAGGTTGACTGAAGGATGAAGCAAATCCGTGAATACGTTTAGTCAAAGAGGTATCTGTGTCATCTTCCTATGATTCGGCCCGCCGTGACCAAACGAACAAAAATGAGTCGAGGATCGAAAGTCATCATGGCCTACCAATACATTCATTATAAATGTATTTTTTTAAAATTATTATCACCATTATATTGTGCAAAATGACCTTAATACCCCTCAAATTCTTTGTAAATGAAGGGGAAATATATGTAATTATGTATTCCAAGTGTCTCCTATACCTATAAATAAGAGACCATTCCACGAAAATAAGATTAGATGCATTATTTCTACTGTTCACCTCCTCATCATCTTCCATCTTCTCTCAAACTCACGCTCAACTATCGTAGGCATCAAAATTGAATTTTTATTCCCACCTTAAACTAATGATATTAGCATTTTCTTAAAATCTGAATTATATTACCATATAAAGTGTTCGAGCGAAATTAAATGGCTAAAAAAACCATACCTGTATAATTACTTGATTAATTATACATGAGAAAAATGGCTTATAATATTTTCTGACCACGTTTTTTTAATGTTGCAGCTGAAAATCATTTATTATTAAAAAATAATTAAAATAAATTTAAACTAATTTTTTACATCATATCCTTAAAAAATATATATAATTTTGAGTTAAATCCTAATTAAATTTAATCATCGTTAATTTTTATGTTAAAGAGCATAAAAAATCAATTAATTAGTATTCAACATCAATTCCAGAAAAAAGCTCAGATTATTAAACTCTTTCAATAATAATCATAGCAGCAAAAGAAATCATCCTTCCCACAACTTTAATTAAACCTTGTAAACTCAACCGGCGTCACAAAAGCCAGAGCAACCGTCGGCCATGGCGCTTCCGGCGAGCGGCCGCATGACCGGCGGCAATCCTGTTCTGAATCCGCTCGAATCGCCATGACGGGCAGGGGATCGTTATTCCCCTTGGATGTTGAAATCCGAACTCCTCCTCAGCCTCCCTGAGCAGCTCCCCAAAAAGCGGATGGTTAAAATACAAAACAGGAACCAAGTAACGCTGCAGCCGATCATCTGCATCGTCTTCCACGTACACCGACAGATAGCCCTTTGGTGGCGGCCTCTGTTCCACCTCCAACAGCAACCCTTTCGAGTCTTCAGCGCGCCCGCTGCTGCTGATTGAAGCCACGCGAATTCTCCTGCTGAGAGAACGTACCCACCAGAGTAGTCTGCTTGCCGGCGCAATAGCCGGTGATTTATCTTGATCGAGGCGGTTGAATCTTCTCGATCGAATCCATCGCCAGACCCGTACAAGCCTTCGGCGCAACCGGAAAAATCTGGCTTTTCTCAAACTCATGCCCAAAAGTTCCTTTTTTTTTCTTCTTCTTCTGACCCCTTTTTTCTTTTCGTAGCTGTTGTGTGGGAGAAGATGGGCTTCGGGCGGGGAGCAGCTATATAGCTCAACAGGGGAAGAGGCCAAATGCTGCGGCCGGCTGTTCTGCGATTCGTGGAAGGCTCGGCTGTTCTGCGATTCGTGATATCGGATGTTTTTGAAGGTCATTTATGTAAATGATAAAATTTCGGTGTTGTAAATATAAATAAAGCAGTTTTAAGTGATATGTATGTGAACCCTCATATATTTTGTTTTATTGTATGTGTTCTATATGTAAATAATAGTGTTTATGCATCAAACATGCAAACTCGTGGTAAATCTTGTCATTGAATCTGCCCTCTAGCTGCCTTTGAACGCTGCATCGACCACATCACCTAGCTGCTGGCCAACATGTCTCATGAAATGAGTTTCTAGGTTTTTTTCTTTTAAAGGAAATTTTATTGCAATAAAAAAAGAGTTACAATATTTGTGACCGACAGTTTCACTACATACCAACCAAATAAAAACCTAAGAAATTGTCAGTCTCTAAGTATAACTCAAACAAAAAAGTCTAAAAGTACTATCACATCGAATATAAGGAGTGTCTAAACAATCACTATGAATAAGAATAGAAAGCTCATGAGGTACTCGAACCGAAAATATTAAGTCTTGTTTCTCCAACCCATGCTTAGTAGCCCAATTTGCACATTGATTTTCTTCTCGATATGTAAAAAGTCAATTAACCTACACAATCTTAAGGAGAGCAAATACTTTTTTCATTTGAATAATAAGACTCCAAAATACGTTTTCTTAGTATAATAGTTCCAAAGTTCTAATGAATCTATCTCAATATCAATCAAATGTCAACCACAAATAACAGTTATAGTTATTGTAACTATAACGATTTCAGCTTCAGTACAAATAGGAGATACAACGATAGTAGGAGCAGAAAATTTGAAAATACATTTTCCTTCAAAATTACGACACACTTCACCAATTCCAGCAAAAAATTTATTCTAACTTCCCATCAATATTAATTTTAAGAAAGCCACACAAACGTTTATTCCAACAAATTAAATTAGTAACAAGCTTACAATAAGAAGTAATATATATATTACATCTAGCAAAAATGTTTCTTAATTTCAAGCACAAATGTTTTTTAAAATTACCAAAACGAAGTATATTATAAATAAAATTAGTACTGAAGATAAAACATGAATGAACAGTAATCAAATTGTCATTATTTTTAGCTTTATTTCTAGCAAACCAAAGGTGCCAACAAACAATAATAGGAATATAGGCAAAAAAAAAAAAAAAAAATTCTCACCAACATACTTCCAAAAGTTAAAGAAACCATTGATGGAAAAATAAATAACATCATTCATCCACATATCACAAAAAATGAAAGCATTATTCCAAGCCTCCTAAGCATCGGCGCAAGAAATAAAAATATGCTCGAAATTAACTTCCTCATGTTTGCAAAGAAAACATCGAGAAGGAAGACATAAACCTTTTAATTTAAGAATATCATCAGTTGGTAAGATATGATGAAAAAACCTCCAAATGAAAAAGGAATGAGAAGGTTTAATAGAAGAATTCTAGGCCCAAGATAAATCAAAATCATTGGAATAACATAAGGATCTAGCTAAAGTTTTAGAAATAGAAACTCCATAATTACCTTTAATATTGATATTGCCAATATCATTTGTAATAGAAATTTTTTCAATAAGAATTGTTTGATCCTTCCACACTAAACAACAAAGTTTAGTCGGGAAATATAAGAGTTTAATAGGAAATATAAGAGTTTACATATATAAAGCATAATATTTTGTGTGCTATTTGATAGCTCATACAAAGGTTTCTCAAGAAAATGAAGTAGCAAAAAAATCTGGTCTAAATGAATAATTAATAATCAAGATATGATTCAAGATATATATAATAGTATTAAAATATTTATGAACTAAATTATTTGACTAGTTAAATTTTGACGGTAGGCATCAAGGACTACATCTTGTCTTCTCGTACGTCTGTGATGCGGCTATTTTGGTTGACTTAGTATGTTAAATATTAACTATGTTCGACTGCCTCAAGAAAATACAACTTGTTTATAAAAAGACTTACTAACTAAAAAAAATCTTTTAGCTCATAGCTCGGCTAGTTCAAATGGCAACTGGCACAGATTTTTCTTTCATTTTTTTAAGTAGATTGTTCTATTTTATTAAGAAAAAGGTATCTTTATAAAAGACAAATTCAAATTGATTACATGTTTGTCAATGGATTTCAAAGTTGTTTTAATATTTATGGGTTCAGCTAATTTGAGAAATCTATAATTTGCATCTCTTAATAGTGAGATAAAAAAATACAAGGTTGCTACATATGTTTCTACGGTAAGACACTTCATTTTAGTTCCCTAAAAAAGACATTTATTTAAATGTGGTTCAAAGAATGTTGGGTGGTTCAAGTGCATAGAAATTTTGATAATTTATGGTTAAATTCTATTTTTTTAGTTTGTAATATTGTTGCATTTAGATTAAGTTGAATTGGATAGGACAAAAGTATATGCAACAGCGTCGGGCGTATATGGCCTGAGCACCTGAGCGCCAAATTTAAGGTAGATTCTTGAGAGCTTAATGCCGAAGTGCGAGAAGTTCAGCCTCATGACACAAAATTTTGAACGCAGGGTAAGTTAATTTTTAGAACGAAGCCAAGAGCTTGACGCTGCAATGTCATTTTTCATCACTAGATTGTTGTCTTTGAAGCATTGTAGTGATTGTTGCGTCGAGATCTAAATATATTAGTTGATGTGGTATATTTATAAATCAAACAGGAGAACGATCGACGAAGTGAAAAATAGAACGATAAAAAATCACACCAGAAAAGAACACACAGATTTACGTGGTTCGGCAAATTTCTTACGTCCACGGAGTTGCAGAGGATTTTACTACTTGAGGAATTTACATCAGTTGATCACCTCGATTTACAAGAGGAATCTCTCACTTTCACTATGTTGCTCTCTCTTCTTCTATCTTCTTCTCTCTTCTTCTCTCTCTACACCGATATACACCGAAAAAACTCTATACCAAGATACACCGAAGAAGATAAAATTACAAAAGAAATAAACTCAATTTCTCTTCAGTCACAAACCACCAAGAAGAAGCCAAGGGAGAACAATATTCTTCTTCATCTTTCTTCTTCCTTCACCGTAAGGAACTACTCCTCCTTGCACTTCTCTTTCATTCTATCCCGAGGAAACCTTCCTCTATCCTGAGGAAACAGAAGAAGAACACCAACCGTGACTTGAATCTAAAACCGAAGGAGAGCCGCTGCGATGCCTTTTATCGCGAACAGGAAGGGAGGTTGGCGACATTTCCCAAATAACGCGACCTCTCGCGACAGTGGAGCGGGAATAGGTGAGAGGGATGAAGCGAAGCTTCATGGCAGACGCTGGCGCCGATTCATGAAACGGGAGGAGCGAGAGCGGGATTCACGAAACAATGCGATTGGGAGGCGGGAGCAGGAATTCGAACCGGTCTCCACACTAGCAGTGCTAGTCAAATAGCATTGCAACACTACAACAAGAAAAAGATTTAGGACAAAAATTCAAGAGCTTTGCATCACAATACCTCATCTGCAGCTTTGCAGTGCTAGTTCATTAGATGTAATGCTACAACCCTCTATAAGCAATTTTTGTTCAATTCAGAGTGGACACGAGTGATATAGAATCGATTAGATTTATTTTTTAGAGCAGTTTAGGTACTAGGAAATAATTGGTGAGAGTATATAAAGAGTAGAGGGATTTATTGTCATTTTGGCAAGCGAGTAATGAGAGTGGAAGTAAGAGAAAAGAGTTTGTGGCTATGCAGGGAGAGTGAAGGAGAAACAAATTTGGTTTTCAACTGATTAGATATGGCTCCATCCTATTGACTTAATCTCAAGATTGTGTTGAACCTTTTTCTCAGTTAAAGCTGTTTATGAAGTAAGTTAAAACTTCTTTAAATTTAGCACTCCAGGAAAAAAAACTGTTCAAAGAGATAGAAAAATTGAAGGCTTATTTAGCATGGAAAATTTTGAACTAATTTTAGACATCTCATCGACGATGCATTCAGCCTACATACGTAATGTGGATTAAACTATAATACTTTAGTAAAATACTTTTTTGGCGGTCTATAAGTAGTAAATGACGGTCTAGTCTGTCGGTTCATTTTTAATTATTAACCAACAAACACGAGTCGGTGGAAATCTAACACGTCATTTATTTTAGGTTAATAACTTATGATTATTTGATATTAACCGGCGATTGAAGCCTTTTGTTATTAATAACTTAATAGCCGATAACTCTCATATAATATGACATATGACAGTTAGAAGCAAATATTTTAAAAATATTGTTCAAGGTCGAAAGAAGATTTTCACCGAATTTTTTCGACACCATAGAACATCTGCTGATATAGCAACCACAAGAGGCAATAATTGGGGGTCCAATACAATATTGTTGGATATATTTGTTTAAGAGGTAATAACCCATGTACTAGTAGTTACTCGTTGATAAAGATTGTCAAATAGTGCTAGATAACAATTTATTTATAAAATTTTGAATAAATTAAAAAATACTATGAAGAATAAAGCTCAACCAAAAGACTCAATATGCAAGGCATATTTATTATGGGAGACTTTATGCTCTTACTATTTTGGGTAAGAGAAAACCCATCGAAGAGCCACTAGGTGTGGTGACTTTCTCAACATTTTCTATTTTCCAACAATCAGGTGAAGCATCAGAGAAGTGCATATAACATTATCTCAGTAAACAAGAACTTCAAGCAGCAATTCTTTATATTCTTCTCAATTGTGAGGAATTTAAACTTTATATTGAGTGAGATATTTTTTATTTGTACATGTTCACTTTTTTTGTCAAATATAATGGTCACCTTATTAGTAGATTCACCTTATTATTAGATATCTTNATTTTGGCCAAATTTGGGTCCCAATGGCAATTAAGTAATTTGGAGGTGCCTAGGGGCAAAAGACCAAGTTAGACATTTTACATAGAATTGGATAAATATCCATTCGAAATGAACCATGGATCATTAAAATCCCCATTTTGGGTCCTTATGATTGGTTTTAGCTAAAATATTGTGAGGATATTGTGTATCCTAACTCCAAACCAACACCCAGGGTCAATCATAAGGCTAAGTAATCCTATAGGAACTCCTCTTGAATCCTCTCACAATGATCTTACCTACTAAATGCTAGAAGTTAAGATCAATATGTGAAACTTCAAGTTGAGTAAAGAGAAAGACTTTGAATTTCGAATGGTGGGGCATTTCTAGTTTTCTAAGACTAGTCAATAGGAAAGTCCTATGGCTAGACCTAGGCTACTAAAGAAAATTTTTTGAGATAGTCAATAGGGAAATCCTATGGCTAGACCTAGGCTACTAAAGAAGTTTTCTAGACCTCAACCAAAAGTGAGGTCAACAATATCATGTTTTATCTTCATCTTTTTTGTTCTCCTTATGTGTCAATAGCAAAGTTCCTGGGTCAGCTCTTAGAGAAGAGCTGACCTAGGCATCAAACTCACCTTATAATGTTTGGAGACACACCTTCTTGTCATGCTCTGCTCCTTTATAAGAGGCACGAAGCTTCTTCAATTCCACTTTTGCAGAATTTTTAGCAAAAATCTTATCAAAAGAGTCATAATCTAATCCTTGGTATATTAGAGAGGAAGATTTCTTATCTCTCTACTTCAAATCTCCTAGACCATTCTTTTGAGTTTTGGATGGATTATATTTATCTTCCAGATATCAACATGTTGATATTTATCTCCCATATCGAGTTTAATTTTCAACAGAGATGTGATGGCCAAAGCGTGCCAGAACAAAAAACAAATGATGTTTGCCATTATCTTCTAGAAGACAGCTCTCTCCACCTCATTGCTCTTTATCAACATGATCGGCCCCCCAATGAGGATTCAACGTTAGTAAAATTAATTAATAAATCCATAAATCTTAAATCCACCCTACCTTTAGGTTTAATATAACTAGATTTAAGCTGTATCGAAAGCAATATTTGGGTCCCTATATCCGAAAATTCATAAATCCACAAAACTCCTGCATTTAAGCTTTTGACAGGATTTAGACTAAATCCTGTGATACATCTTGATAAAAAAAGCAATCAAACACTCCCTTAAATTGCAAAATGGACAAGATAGTGCAGAATGAATACCTTTGAGAGCAACAATTGCACCTTCGCCAAACTTAAGAGAAAGAAGGGAAGGATGGAATTGTAATAATTTTTTTAAATGAAAGTGTTTTTAAATGTCCTTTATGTTGTATGTATAAATAACGCAGTTTAAAGTGCTATTTAGGTGAATCCTCCTATATTTTGTTCTATTGTACGTGCTCTATATGTAAATAACAATGTGTAAGGATTAAATATGCAAACTCGTGACCACATCAACGAGCTCGAGGCTAGCAAGTCTCTCGTGAACTCAGTTAACTAGGCTAATAGGATGCTATATATGTAAATAGAAAATTTTACATATATAAATTATAATATTTTGTGTGCTACATTTTGGAGGTTATACAAGAGGTATAAGAGAGTTATGTCTGCGTTATACCTCCTTGTAACCTCTATGTAACCTTCTGTAACCTACCTGTAACCTATAAATAAGTTCGTAATATGTGAAAACAGAAGCTCAAAACTTATTTGTAGGTTACATGTAAGTTACAAAAGGTTATATGTAGGTTAGAAAGGGGTATAACGCGGATATAACCCCCTAATACCCTTTGTATAACCTCCCAAACATATGCAGCGCTGCGTACGTCTTACGTACACAAATTTTTTCCGCTATTTGAAAGCTCATACAAAAATATTTAATCTGATGCCACCTTAAGAAAGCGAAGTAGAAAAAATCTGCTCGAAATGAATAATTTATAATTGATATATGATTCAAGGTCTTTATAATAAGATTAAAATATTTATGAAAGAAATTAATTGATTATTTTAATTATGACGGTAGGCATCAACAAGTGTATTTTGGCTTTCCGTACGTCCGTAATGCGGCTATTTTAATTGACCATAGGATGTTAAATATTAACTATGACTCAAGAAAATACAAATTGTATAAAAAAGGAGTTTATAAGCCACCCCGGCCTTTTGACGAAACTCGCATCAATGGTTCTATTTCGAATATAGAGTTCGAGGAAGGTGTCAAATTAACTCACTCAAAAAAAAATTCGAACCAAAAGAAAGATGTCGTTTGACGGTTCGTTCTCATCATCATCGTCCTCACCGATCGCTCCACCCCGACGATGATGATTATTGGGAATGCTTGAAGGATGGATTTTCTTAGTAAGAAGTCTGAAAATCTTCATTAGAATATCATCAAATGGATTAGCAGGCTGGATCTTCCTATCGCTCGCTATCAGACAACCTCAATAAGAAGCGATCAAAGTTCTGAACAGAGGAAAAGTGCAGAAGTCAGGGTCAGCAAGTAATGGTCTATTTATAGGATGTCAGGTATGAAAAACCAGAGAGTTTAATTATTAACTATTAATTATAACATAAATGAATTTAAAGTGAAATTTAGTTCAACGTTTATTTTTCTTGTTTCTTTTGCAGCTGTCTCTTTAGAAAAGTAAGAAAATTGGGAACTAAAATGTATAACAGGATCCTAAAACTACAAGAATCTATGTGAAAGACAGATATGTGGCAAATAAAGTGATACCCTCGGTCAAATCATATGGAGATCAGTCAAATGTTGATTTAGATTATCATAACGTCAAGTCAAGGAGGAAGGTATTCGAAGGCCCTGTCGAGTTGTTCCCTTCGTTGGGTAAGTCGACCTAAACACACAGCCAAATAAAGAGTCAATACACACCTGTCCGAATTAAAGATAGCTCCACATCAGGCCAAGCGAAGAACATCTCTTCATCCAGCCAAATGAAGTAAGTTGACTGAAGGATGAAGCAAATCCGTGAATAGGTTTAGTCAAGAGGTCTCTGTGTCTTCTTCCTATGATTCGGCCTGCCGTGACCAAACGAACAAAAATGAGTCGAGGATTGGAAGTCATCAAGGCCTACCAATACATTCATTATAAATGCATTTTTTTTTAATTATTATCACCAGTATATTGTGCAAAATGACCTTAATACCCCTCAAGCTCTTTGTAAATGAAGGGGACATATATGTAATTATGTATTCTAAGTGTCTCTTATACCTATAAATAAAAGACCATTTCATGAAAATAAGATTAGATGCTTTATTTCTACCCTTCACCTCCTCATTATCTTCCATCTTCTCTCAAACTCACCCTCAATAATCGTAGGCATCAAAATTGAATTTTTATTCCCACCTTAAACTAATGATATTAGCATTTTCTTAAAATCTGAATTATATTACCATATAAAGTGAAAATAAAAACCTTAACAATTCGAGCGAAATTAGAATGGCTACAAAAACCATACATGTATAATTACTTGATTAATTATACATGAGAAACATCATTTGTTATTAAAAATAATTAAAATAAATTTAAACCAACAATTTACATCTTAACCTTAAAAATATATATATAATTTTGAGTTAAATCCTAATTAAATTTAATCATCGTAAATTTTTTTTTGTTAAGGAGTATAAAAAATCTATTAATTATTATTCAACATCGATTCCAGAAAAAGCTCAAATGATTAAACTCTATCAATCATAATCATGGCAGCAAAAGAAATCATCCTTCCCACAACTTTAATTAAAGCTTGTAAACTCAACCGGCGTCACGAAAGCCAGAGCAAACGTCGGCCATGGCGCTTCCGGCGAGCGGCCGCATGACCGGCGGCAATCCTGTTCTGAATCCGCTCGAATCGCCATGACGGGCAGGGGATCGTTATTCCCCTTGGATGTTGAAATCCGAACTCCTCCTCAGCCTCCCTGAGCAGCTCCCCAAAAAGCGGATGGTTAAAATACAAAACAGGAACCAAGTAACGCTGCAGCCGATCATCTGCATCGTCTTCCACGTACACCGACAGATAGCCCTTTGGTGGCGGCCTCTGTTCCACCTCCAACAGCAACCCTTTCGAGCCTTCAGCGCTGCCGCTGCAGCTGATTGAAGCCACGCGAATTCTCCTGCTGAGAGAACGTACCCACCAGAGTAGTCTGCTTGCCGGCGCAATAGCCGGTGATTTATCTTGATCGAGGCGGTTGTATCTTCTCGATCGAATCCATCGCCAGACCGGTACAAGCCTTCGGCGCAACCGGAAAAATCTGGCTTTTCTCAAACTCATGCCCAAAAGTTCCTTTTTTTTTCTTCCTCTTCTGACCCCTTTTTTCTTTTCGTAGCTGTTGTCTGGGAGAAGATGGGCTTCGGGCTGGGAGCAGCTATATAGCTCAACAGGGCAAGAGGCCAAATGCTGCGGCCGGCTGTTCTGCCATTCGTGGAAGGCTCGGCTGTTCTGCGATTCGTGATATCGAATGTTTTTGAAGGTCATTTATGTAAATGATAAAATTTCGGTGTTGTAAATATAAATAAAGCAGTTTTAAGTGCTATGTATGTGAATCCTCGTATATTCTGTTTTATTGGATGTGTTCTATATGTAAATAAAATGAGCAAATACTTTTTTTCATTTGAATAATAGGACTCCAATAATACGTTTTCTTAGTATAATAGCTCCAAAGTTCTAATGAATCCATCTTAATATCAATCAAATGTCAACCACAAATAACAGCTAAAGTTAATGCAACTATAACGGCTTCAACTTCAGTATAAATAGAATATACAACGATAGTAGGCGCTGAAAGCCAAAAAATACATTTTCCTTCAAAATTACGATACACTCCACCAAGAACTATAGTAAGAATTTTTTCAATAAGAATTGCTTGATCCCTCCCAACTAAAGTTTAGTTGGGAAATATAAGAGTTTAATAGGATGCTATATATGTAAATATAAGAGTTCACATATATAAATTATAATATTTTGTGTGCTATTTGAAAACTCAGACAAAAGTTTTAAATCTGATATCACCTCAAAAAAATGAAGTAGCAAAAAAAATCTGGTCTAAATGAATAATTAACAAGCGAGATATGATTCAAGATATTTATAATAATATTAAAATATTTATGAACTAAATTATTTGACTAATTAAATTTTAACGGTAGGCATCAAGAACTATATTTTGTCGTTCCGTGCGTCTGTGATGAGGCTATTTTGGTTGACCTGGTATGTTAACTATTAACTATGTTCGACTGACTCAAGAAAATACAACTTGTTTATAAAAAGAGTTTATAAGCCACATCGGCCTGCAAATTAACTGAGAAAAGACTTTTAGCTCATAGCTCGGCTAGTTCATATGGCAACTCGCACGTATTTTTCTTTCATTTTTTTTAAATAGATTGTTCTATTTTATTAAGAAAAATGTATCTTTATAAAAGACAAATTCAAATTGATTACATGTTTGTCAATGGATTTCAAAGTTTTTTTAATATTTATGGATTCAGCTAATTTGAGATATCTATAATTTGCATCTCTTGATAGTGAGATAAAAAATAAAAGGTTGCTTGAAAATTCATTTTGGACCAAATACACACTTAATTTTAGTTCCTTCAAAGAATGTTGAGTGGTTCAAGTGCATAGAAATTATGTTAATTTATAGTTAAATTCTATTTTTACTTTGTAATATTTTTGCATTTATATTGTGCTTTGTGGTAGGATTTTAATAAAACAATACGTTGAATTGGATAGGACATAAGTATATACAACAGCGTCAGGCGTACATGGCCTGAGCACCTGAGCGCCAAAGTTAAGGTAGATACTTGAGAGCTTAATGCCATAGTGCGAGAGATTTAACCTCAAGACACAAAATTTTGAACGCAGGGTAAGTTAATTTTTAGAACAAAGCCAAGATCTTGACACTGCAATGTCATTTTTCAATCACTAGAGTGTTGTCTTTGAAGCATTGTAGTGCTTGTTGCATCGAGATCTAAATATATCAGTTGATGTGGTATATTTATAAATCAAATAGGAGAACGATCGAAAAATAGAACTAGAAAAAATTACACCAGAAAAAAACGCACAGATTTACGTGGTTCGGCAAATTTCCTACGTCCACGGAGTTGCAGAGAATTTTACTACTTGAGAAATTTACATAAGTCGATCATCTCGATTTACAAGAGGAATCTCTCACTCTCACTTCGTTGCTCTCTCTTCTTCTCTCTCTACACCGAGATAAACCGAAAAAACTCTACGCCGAGATACACCGAAGAAGATAAAATTACGAGAGAAATAAACTCAATTTCTCTTCAATCACAAGCCACCAAGAAGAAGCCAAGGGAGAACAATTTTCTTCTTCTTCTTTCTTCTTCCTTCACCGCAAGGAACTACTCCTCCTTGCACTTCTCTTTCCTTCTATCCTGAGGAAACCTTCCTCTATCTCGAGGAAACCGAAGAAGAACTCCAATCGTGACTTGAATCTAAAACCGTAGGAGAGCTGCTGCGATGCCTTTTATCGCAAACAGAAAAGGAGGTTGGCGACGCTTCACGAATATCGCGACCTCTCGCGACAGTGGAGTGGGACGAAGCGAAGCTTCGCTTCGCGGCAGACGCTAGCTCTGATTCACAAAAAGGGAGGAGCGGGATTCGCGAAACATCGCGATCGGGAGGCGGGAGCGGGAACTCGAACCGGCCTCCACACTAACAGTGCTAGCCAAATAGCATTGCAACACTACAACATGAAAAAGAATTAGGACAAAAATTCAAGAGCTTTGCATCACAATACCACATCTGTAGCTTTGCAGTGCTAGTTCATGGAGATGTAATGCTACAACCCTCTATAGCAATTTTTTGTTCAATTCAGAGTGGACACGAGTGATATAGAATCGATTAGATTTATTTTTTTGAGCAGTTTAGGTACTAGAAAACAATTGGTGAGTGTATATAAAGTGTAGAGGGATTTTTTGTCATTTTGGCAAGCGAGTAGCGAGACTGGAAGTAAGAGAAAAGAGTTTGTGGCTATGCAGCGAGAGTGAAGGAGAAACAAATTTGGTTTTCAACTGATTAGATATGGTTCCATCCTATTAACTTAATCTCAAGACTGTGTTGAGCTTTTTTCTTAGTTATTTTTATTAAAGCTGTTTATGAAGTAAGTTAAAACTTCTTTAAATTTAGCACTCCAGGAAAAACTGTTAAAGAGATAGAAAAATTGAAGGCTTAATTAGCATGGAAAATTTTGAACTAATTTTGGACAGCTCATCGACGATGCATTCAGCCTACATACTTCATGTGGATTAAACTATAATATTTTAGTGAAATACTTTTTTTGGCGGTCTGTAAGTAGTAAATGACGGTATAGTCTGTCGGTTCATTTTTAATTATTAACTAACAACCACAAGTCGGTGGAAATCTAACACGTCATTTTTTTTAGTTAAAAACTTATGATTATTTGATATTAACCGGTGATTGAAGCCCTTTGTTATTAATAACTTAATAGCCGGCAACCCTCATATAATATGACATATGACAGTTAGAAGCAAATATTTTAAAAACACTGTTCAAGCTCAGAAGAAGATTTTCACCTAATTTTTTCGACACCATAGAGCATCTGCTGATATAGCAATCACAGGAGGCAATAATTGGTGGTCCAATACAATATTGTTGGATATATTTGTTTAAGGGATAATAACCCATGTACTAGGTAGTTACTCGTTGATAAAAATGGTCAAATAGTGCTAAATAACAATTTATTTATAAATTTTTGAATAAATTAAAAAATACTATGAAGAATAAAGCTCAACCAAAAGACTCAATATGTAAGGCATATTTATTATGGGAGACTTTATGCTCTTACTATTTTGGGTAAGAAAAACCCACCAAAGAGCCACTAGGTGTGGTGACTTTCTCAACATTTTCTATTTTCCAACAATCAAGTGAAGCATCAGAGAGGTGCATATAACATTATCTCAGTAACCAAGAACTTCAGGCAGCAATTCTTTATATTCTTCTCAATTGTGAGGGATTTGAACCTTATATTGAGTGAGATATTTTTTGTTTGTATATGTTCACTTTTTTTTTCAAATATAATGGTCACCTTATTAATAGATTTTTCCTTCTGTGAACAATTTGTTTATTGATTTATTAAATTCATATAAAGCAGATATCACAATTCTGGAGATAGAGAATGGTTTCCCCTAATGGTTTAAAATGCACATATTTTAAAATTAGACAATTTTTTTACTTATCTCATATGTTTATTATTAGATATCTTGAATGACACACACACACACACACACACACACACACACACACACACACACACACATATATATATTTATGAATGCATGAAGTCAGAATTAGAATAATGAAGAAACAGCTCAGGGCTTAATAGATCTTTCTTAGGATTCCATGCATATCATAAAAATTTGATAAATTTATGATTTGGATGATTATAGACGTCATACAAGATACTGCTCAAAAGGAAAAAGAAAAAATTGTTATTCTGGTGTTAGTGTTAGAAAGAACAATAAATCATTTGATGAAGTAGATTATTACATGATTCTCAAAGAAGTTGTTGAATTGACATAATCTTGCTCAATTAGAAAGAACATATTTATATTCAATTGTGGTTTGATCCAATTTCTAATTGGGAAATGAAGATAAACCAATCAAATAATATTGTAGAATTAAAAGTGAACATAAGATATGCTAAATTTGATCATTTCATTCTGGCAAGACAAGCAATTCAAATAAACTTTCTTCGATATTCCTATGAAGCAAGAGACAATGTTGACTTGATAGTAGTCATAATGAATAAACTTAGAGTGAGAATTGATACTCATAATACTCTTAAATTTGTTCATAAATAAATATAAACAATAAATTTATGCATTTCACTTGGTCATATCTATGAATAGCTAAACTTATAGGACGCTAGTGTTGAACACAAAGAAATTACTCTCCTAGCGATGCTTGGGACAAAGAAATTTTTTAACAATACTGACTAATCACTTTTCAGCGAAGGCTAACTAAGATGTGCAAGTTACTCCAAATATTTTATTCTTAATGTCATCTTTTGTATACTGTGTAGATTTCTACTTTTAGTTGCCATAGTCTATAGATTGCACTTTATATTTTATCCATAGTTTCATATGATATTTTTACTTATATTTTTTATTGTGGTAGCTTTTAGATTATACTTTACATTTTTGTTTTCTCTTTATTGGGTTGCTTTGCATTTTTAATTTCAATAGTTTGTAGATTGCATGATTTTACTCTTGTTTAAAGTTATGTGCATTAATTAATTTTCTTTTCCTTGCTGCATATGAATTTTAGATAAGGACTGCCTCCCTCTCAGCGGTGGACGTGGCCTAGCTTAGTATCAGAGGAAGAAGGTCATCGTCAGTTGAGGCAGTCGCACTATTCTGAAGACGAGCACTACCCTGTCCCTCTTTGTCATGATCAGTGTTGCGGCACTCATCTTCACCACATACCCGAGTTTACATCTACACACTTCCTACCAAACCAGCACCATTACAAGGAATAATTGTAGCTCGGTTTACTGCTTCATCTACCTCGATAGAAAGCCATGCTACTGCCGAGCGAGAGCTGTTTGGCATCACAAGCAGTAGTTATGAGCTGGAGCCCGTGGGACGGACGTTACTATTTTTTAGATAGTGGCACAAGTGTTTTATATTTTTTAATTTAATTTAAAACTAATTATTTATTATTTTTAGAATGTATCCCCCTACACAGGGCATTGATGTTTGGAGCAAGAACAATGTTTTGTACCAGTTATGAAAGGAGATCTCGAGGGCAACTTGGGATATGTGGTTCAAGGAGTCTAAGATATATATCAAACACAAAAAATTTAAGTTATGTGCATATATATTTCTATCTAACCCTTTAATTTTATTTTGTAGATACATTTCTCCCGGTGCCCTGAGCATGAGGCCCACATTCGGAGAAACTTTGAGTGCAAATACATTGACTGTTTTCGAAAAATGTGCGACTAAGTATGGAAGACGTGTCAGCGCCCTTTGTGGCTCGGTGAGGATTTGTTTGACTCACTTCTCAGGGTCTGAGATACTCTGAAATATTGAAGGAAGAGCCAACAGGCCAAAACAAATTGACGCTCTGACTATGGAAACATGAGGGTCCTCCAAGTATACAGTGGGGTGTTCCCTCATATGGAGTATGAGAAGATGTTGGTAAGAGTTAATTGTTGCATTAAATATTTTTGTTAATTAAATACACACTAACTATGTCATTACATTGATAAACTATAAAGTTGGTCCGAGTGCCTACTACTATCGAGTTACACACATGCTCTCATAAGCAACAATTAGACTAAGCCTGAGTGGACAGTAAATCCCAAGTGACCCAAATAAGTCACAAAATAAAATAACATACAATTCAAAATATTATTGAAGTTTGTTTAACTTCTAACTTTTCTTAACATTTTTTATTTTTGTATGGAACCTTCTCAAAGCTGAAGGAGGTCAAACCCAATAGCAAGACGATCTTACTATCCTAGGTCGTGATATATCCAACTATGAGTTGTGGAGGGAGGCTTCTAGAGGCAAAAAGAAGAGATGAGTTTATAGATTGGGGTATTATGCACAAACCTACAACACTCATACTTTCTCTTTCGCATTCAGGGCATCCACTTCTGCCGCCTCAGAGTGTAAGGTTTGTATGTAGGTTATCACATTCACTGTCAATCTTAAGACCCGATTTGCTGCATAGTTCAAATGATATTTTAGCTTGGGGTAAAATTAAATCAAAATTTGATGCATTCCAGCAGCAAGTAGAGCAGTGAGGAAAGTACCTCGCTATCGATGGTTTTGAAGAAGACGATGATGAGGGACCGAAGAGGATGCCATAAGTGCCAGAGGAAAATATCTGGCTATTTAAACACCACATTTTTATTCCTCACCAAATCCCAACAAAGAAAATTTTTGGATGCCATGAGATACTACGAATGACATAACTGAAAGCGATGGTATTGAAGAACTTCAATAACATCGGTTGCGTCATATCACTGTGACCCCCATCTTGATATACATCAGGCTAAGATGTTATTCCACCCCGACGGAGAAGAAAGTATTCATTGTATATTATGTTAGTTGATTTAATTTGTTCAATTAATTTAATTTAATTTAATTTTAAATATTTTAATATGAAATAAATTTTATAATTTTCAAAATTTTTTAGTTTATTTAAACTGTTCAATTTTAGTTTTTTAATAAATTACAATTTACTAATTAATGTAGAAATTAATTTTAATATTTTCTAATGAATATAATAAATAATAATAATAATATTTAAAACAATAGTTAAAATATTATCTATTAACAATTTTATTAATTTTAATATTTAAATAAAAAATTAAATTTAGATGCGCGCCCCCACCGAGGCCGCGTATGCACCATTTAGTATTTATT
The DNA here is from genome assembly GCA_002079205.1 of Phalaenopsis hybrid cultivar. NCBI lineage: Eukaryota > Viridiplantae > Streptophyta > Magnoliopsida > Asparagales > Orchidaceae > Phalaenopsis > Phalaenopsis hybrid cultivar. The sequence continues at coordinate 101,821 of JXCR01084449.1, read as the reverse complement.
TATTTTATTTTGTGCTTCAATTATTTAATGACATATTTTAGGTGCTCCTATTCCTAATTTGGCCTAATAATAATAGAAATTGAGCTAAAAAAAATCATTAAATAAAAAAATAATGAAATGTTAAAATTCTCTTAAAAGTTGACAAGAAAAAATAAATGAAGAAAGTGCTTCAAAAGATAAACCAAGCATTTGCCACGTATCTTTAATTATAAATTTGTTAATATGTAGGGCTTCAATTGTTTAACTTTTCTAAACCTCTCATTTTCCATCCAATTTTTTTTTTTTTCTGGTCAGAGTTGTTTAAAATTTGGAAGATTCATCACTTTGTGCACTATTCAATAATTGAGGATGCAAAGAAGCCTTCTTTTTTTTTTTCTCGTTCTCTTCTCAAAATTAGAAAAATTCAATATCTATATAAATGGTTTTATTTAGAATTTCAGGACTGGATTGTTCGCATTTTATCTCTGCTCACCATTTTTAGGGAAAATATTACATCAGGACTCTAAATGTAGAGCTATGTTCGGATTGCAATAGTTAAAATTATCTCGCTGTGTTACAGGAATATTTCATCTGTGTTATTTGTAAAAAATGAAGTGTTATTTAAGTATTATATAATGTTATTTAATTATTTTGCGGTGTTATTGGAATATTCCCTTGTGTTACTTGATTTGGGGCTGAAGTGTTGTTGGAATATTCCCCTACTTTATTTGATTTGGGGCGGTGTTATTCCAATAACATAGTGGAAATTGAAATAACAAGGGGAATATGACGAATAACACAACCCCAAATCAAGTAACGCGGGGAAATATTCCATTAACACCACAAATACTCGAATAACACTTCATTTTTTATAAATAACTGTTATTTTGACCCCCAATTAATGCACTAAGCTAAAATGACACTTTTGTAATGTGATACCGCTCACCTACCACATCTCACCTACCGCTCACCTACCGTTCATCCTCCGACCACCCCCCACCTACCACTCTCTTGCTTCTATAAATAGAGAGGGTGTGAGGCTTAGGAGAGTAAGGGAGAAGATATCTTAAACTACCACAAAGAGGAGTGAATGGTGAGGCTTAGGAGAGCAAGGGAAGAGATCTTAAGCTACCACAAAGGAGAAGAGAATAACCAAAGAGCGAGAGGGAGGAGAGCATCTTGAGGCCTTGTATCAAGGTGTCACTTGAGAGGGAGGCCATAGAAGGAATATAGGAGAGCATCTTGAGGCCTTGTATCAAGGTGTCGCTTGAGAGGAGGCCATAGAAGGAAGATGAGGGCTCGTCTCTATGTATAAGCTATGTATTCTCCATTTCTTTTGCCTTAGTGAACTATTTGATTGATTCCCTTCCGTGGACGTAGATTCATACCACGTAAACGATCTGTGTTTGCTTGTGTTCTTTTTCGTCTCATTTCTATGTCAGGAAGTAAATATCTCACAACAATTGGCGTCGTCTGTGGGAAGATCCATACTCCTTGGCTAGAGGTGTCCGCGTAAAGGTGTTCGCGGCCAGCGACGAAAAAGAGGAGTTTGACATTCACAAACAGAGGAGCCGGATCGCATCAAAGGCAGCCGAATCACGATAGATTCGGTGAGCAGTGGAAGCGTTGATCGACTGGATTTGCACCGCAGGTTGTGCAGTTCGGCGAGACGGAGGAGGAACATTTATCGAGCGAGGGCCGGAAATTTGCGACAGGGCTGCCAGGAGAGGATTTCGGTCTTGTGAGCAGCTCGACCAGAGGGAAGAGGTGGAGATCGCACAGAGAAGGGTTCGGGGAGTTCCCTATTCGGGAGTTTGTGAAGCATGAGGACCTGAGCAGTTTGGCGAGGCGCGACGGCTCTAGAGAAGCAGTTATTCTCGTGTGACAGGCAGAGGAGGAATTCCTGATTTGTTCCTCTGGACGCAGAGGAGTGCCTGCGGGAAGAAGGCGCGAGCACAGTACAGGAAGTTTTCTCCGGTGAACAGGTGTGATCTCTGCTAGAAGGGATCAGAGCTCTCTGTTTGGTTGGCAAAGACAGTGGAGTTCACAGGGAGAAGCCTAGTTCTTGGAAGGGCAGCAGGTAGAATTCATTAGAAGAAATCCTAGCTATGACAATGAGTTCCGTCAAATTTGACATTGAGAAATTCAGTGGGAAGAACGACTTTGGCCTATGAAGAGTAAAGATAAGAGCTCTATTGGTTCAGCAGGGTGTTGCAGAAGCCTTGCAAGGGTCTGCGGCATTGACGGCCGACATGACCGAGAAGGAGAAGATCGGCATGCTAGAAAAGACTCATAGTTTGATAATCCTGAGCCTGGGCGACAAAGTTCTGAGGGAGGTGTCGAGGGAGACAACGGCTCAAGCACTTTGGGACAAACTCGAGGTACTCTACCTGACAATGTCTCTGGCTNTATATATATATATATATATGAACGCATAAAGTCAGAATTAGAATAATGAAGAAACAGATCAGGGCTTAATAGATTTTTCTTGGGATTCAATGCATATCATAAGAATTTGATAAATTTATGATTTGTATGATTATAGGTGTCATACAAGATACTGCTCAAAAGGAAAAAGAAAAAAAATTGTTATTCTAGTGTTAGTGTTAGAAAGAACAATAAACCATTTGATGAAGTAGATTATTACATGATTCTCAAAGAAGTTGTTGAATTTACATAATCTTGCTCAATTAGAAGGAACATATTTATATTCAATTGTGGTTTGATCCAGTTTCTAATTGAGGAATGAAGATAAACCAATCTAATAATATTGTAGAATTAAAAGTGAACATAAGATATGCTAAATTTGATCATTTCATTCTCTCAAGACAAGCAATTCAGATAAATTTCCTTTGATATTCCTATGAAGGAAGAGACAATGTTGACTTGATAGTAGTCATAAAGAGTGAGAATTCATACTCAGAATACTCTTAAATTTGTTCATAAGTAAATATAAACAATAGATTTATGCATTTCACTTGATCATATCTATGAATAGCTAAACTTATAGGAAGCTAGTGAAGAACACGAAGAAATTACTCTCCTAGCGATGCATGGGACGAAGAAATTTTTTAACAATATTGACTAATCACTTTTCAGAGAAGGCTAACTAAGATGTGTAAGTTACTCCAAATACTTTATTCTTAATGTCATCTTTTGTATACTGTGTAGATTTCTACTTTTAGTTGTCATAGTTTATAGATTTCACTTTATATTTTATCCATAGTTTCATATGATATTTTTACTTATATTTTTTATTGTGGTAGTTTTTAGATTGTACTTTACAGTTTCATTTTCTCTTTACTGGGTTCAATAGTTTGTAGATTGCACTTAATATTATAATTTTACTTTTGTTTAAAGTTATGTGCATTGATTAATTTTCTTTTCATTGCTGCATATGACTTTTAGATAAGGACTGCATCCCTCTCACCGGAGGACGTTGCCTAGCTTAGTATCAGAGGAAGAAGGTCATCGTCAGTTGGAAAAAGTATTCTATACGGACGGACACCGCATGCATCTTGTATGTGGTGTCCGATCCTAACCGTAAATCAGGTGATCTACGGTCAGGAGGTATTTTGGAGAGCCCCACCTAAAAAAAATTTTTTTAAAAAAAACTAAAATATNCACGCGAACCAAACGGTACGGCGGCGTTTTGAAAATGCAGCCCGCACTCACAAGCTACCCCAAACGGACCCTTAGTTGCCATAGTTTATAGATTGCACTTTATATTTTATCTATAGTTTCATATAATATTTTTACTTATATTTTTTATTGTGGTAGTTCTTAGATTGTACTTTACTGTTTCATTTTCTCTTCACTGGGTTCAATAATTTGTAGATTGCACTTAATATTCTAATTTTACTTTTGTTTAAAGTTATGTGCATTGATCATCGTCAGTTGAGGCAGTCGCACTATTCTGAAGACGAGCACCACCCTGTCCCTCTCTGTCATGATCACTGTTGCGNTAAAATATATCCTGACCGTAGATCACCGTGATCTACGGTCAGGATCAGACACCGCATGCAGAGATGCATGCGTTGTCCGTATGCAATAATTTCTCTGTCAGTTTAGGCAGCCACACTACTCTGAAGACGAGCACTACTCTGTCCCTCTCTGTCACGATCACTGTTGCAGCCATCATCTTCACCACATACCCGAGTTTACATCTACACACGTTCTACCAAACCAGCACCATTACAAGGAATAATTGTAGCTCGGTTTACTGCTTCATCTACTTCGATGGAAAGCCGTGCTACTGCCGAGCGAGAGCTGTTTGGCATCACAAGCAGTAGTTATGAGCTGGAGCCCGTGGGACGGACGTTACTATTTTTTAGATAGTGGCACAAGTGTTTTATATTTTTTAATTTAATTTAAAACTAATTATTTATTATTTTTAGAATGTATCCCCCTACACAGGGCATTCATGTTTGGAGCAAGAACAATGTTTTGTACCTGTCATGAAAGGAGATCTCGATGGCAACTTGAGATATGTGGTTTAAGGAGTTTAAGATATATATCAAACACAATAAATTTAAGTTATGTGTACATATATATCTATCTAACCCTTTAATTTTATTTTGTAGAAACATTTCTCCTGGTGCCTTGAGCACGAGGCCCACATTCGGAGAAACTTTGAGTGCAAATACATTGACTGTTTTTGAAAAATGTGCAACGAAGTATGGAAGACATGTCATCACTCTTTGTGGCTTGATGAGGATTTGTTTGACTCACTTCTCAGGGTATGAGATACTCTGAAATATTGAAGGAATAGCCAGCAGGCCAAAACAAATTGGCGCTCTGACTATGGAAACATGAGGGTCCTCCAAGTATACAGTGGGGTGTTCCCTCCTACGGAGTATGAGAAGATGTTGGAAAGAGTTAATTGTTGCATTAAATATTTTTGTAATTTAAATAAACACTAACTATGTCATTACATTGATAGACTATAAAGTTGGGCCGAGTGCCTACCACTATCAAGTTACACGCATGCTCTCATAAACAACAATTAGACTAAGCCTGAGTGAACAATAAATCCCAAGTGACTCAAATAAGTCACAAAATAAAATAAAATAAAATTCAAAATATTATTGAAGTTTATTTATCTTCTAACTTTTCTTAACATTTTTTATTTTTGTATGGGACCTTCTAAAAGCTGAAGGAGGTCAAACCCAATAGCTAGAGGATCTTACATCCTAGGTCGTGATCTATCCAACTACGAGTTGTGGAGGGAGGCTTCTAGAGGCAAAAATAAGGGATGAGTTTATAGATTGGGGTATCAAGCACAAACCTACAACACTCGTACTTTCTCTTGTGCATTCAGGGCAACCACTTCTACCGCCTAGGAGTGTAAAGTTCGTATGTAGGTTTTCACATTCACTGTCAATCTTAAGACCCGGTTTGCTGCATAGTTCGAAAGATATTTTAGCTTGGGTTAAAATTAAATCAAAATTTGATGCATTCCAACAGCAAGTACAGTAGAGAGGAAAGTACCTGGCTATCGATGATTTTGAGGAAGATGATGATGAGGGACTGAAGAGGATGCCATAAGATGCTAGAGGAAAGTACATGGCTATCGATGATTTTGAGGAAGATGATGATGAGGGACCGAAGAGGATGCCATAAGATGCTAGAGGAAAGTACCTGGCTATTTGGAAACCACAATTTTATTCCCCACCAAATCCCAACAAAGAAATTTTTTGGATGACGTGAGAATCTACGAATGACACAACTAAAAACGATGACATTGAAGAACATCGGTTGCGTCAGATCACTACGACCCTCGTCTTGATATACATCAGGCTAAGATGTTATTCCACCCCGACAAAGAAAAAAAAGTATTTATTGTATATTATGTTAGTTGATTTAATTTATTCAATTAATTTAATTTATTTTATTTTTTAAATATTTCAATATGAAATAAATTTTATAATTTTCAAATTTTTCTTAGTTTATTTAAACTGTTCAATTTTAGTTTTTTAATAAATTACAATTTACTAATTAATGTAGAAATTAATTTTAATATTTTCTAAAGTATATAATAAAAAATAATAATAATATTTAAAACAATAGTTAAAATATTATCTATTAATAATTTTATTGATTTTAATAAAAAATTTTTAAAAATTAAATTTAGATGCTCGCCCCCACCGCGGCTGCGTATGCACCATTTAATTTTTATTTATTTATTTATTTATTTTGTGCTTCAATTATTTAATGGCATATTTTAGGTGCTGCTATTCATAATTTGGCCTAATAATAATAGAAATTGAGCTAAAAAAACCATGAAATAAAAAAAATAATGAAATGTTAAAATTCTTTTAAAAAGTTGACAAAAAAATAAATAAATAGAGAAAGTGCTTCAAAAGATGTAGGGCTTTAATTATAAATTTGTTAATATGTAGGGCTTCAGTTATTTAACTTTTCTAAACCTCTCATTTTCCATCCAATTTTTTTTCTCTGGTCAGAGTTGTTTAAAATTTGGAAGATTCGTCACTTTGTGCACTATTTGTTTTTTTTTTAAGGTCTTCAATAATTGAGGATGCAAAGAAGCCTTTTTTTTTCCTCGTTCTCTTCTCAAAATTAGAAAAATTCAATATCTATATAAATGGTTTTATTTAGAATTTCAGGACTTGATTGTTTGCATTTTGTCTCTGCTCATCATTTTTAGGAAAAATATTACATCAGAACTCTGAATGTAGAGCTATGTTCGAATTGCAATAGTTAAGAATATCTCGCTGTGTTACAGGAATATTTCATCTGCGTTATTTGTAAAAAAATGAAGTGTTATTCAAGTATTATATGGTGTTATTTAATTATTTTGCAGTGTTATTGAAATATTCTCCGTGTTACTTGATTTGGAGCTGAAGTGTTATTGAAATATTCTCCTGTGTTACTTGATTTGGGGCAGTGTTATTCCAATAACATAGTGAAAATTGAAATAACACAGAGAATATGACGAATACCACAGCCCCAAATCAAGCAACGCGGGAGAATATTCCAATAACACCGCAAAATACTCAAATAACATCATATCATACTCGAATAACACTTCATTTTTTACAAATAACGCAGATGAAATATTCCTGTAACACAGCAGGATATTTCTAATTATTATAATAGCTTTACGTTCGGAGTCCTGATGTAATATTTTCCCCCATTTTTAATGTTAAAGTGCAGTTTTTTTTTTTTTCATAAAATTAGTGACTATTACATATAGCAATATCAGCTTGATTGTCAACACAAATCTAAATGTTTTGCTTCTACTCTACGCTTAGTGACTATTTTGATATATGCTTGGAAGTCTTATAATTCAAGTTATAAAAACACTAGTTAAAAAGTATGTTTAAAAAATGATCAAGTGGTCTTGCTCCATTGATCGGAACTTGAACCACTTCTTTTTAAACTTCAGAAGTGTACTCCTTGCAAATTTCAAGCATTTTTATTAAGGAAAATCTAGTTTGCTCCTTTCTCTATGGATTTAAATGCAAGCATTGAGTTATATTTTTCATTTGAAAATATCTTATCCTAATGCAACTTTAACCAAAATAATTTTTTTCTTTTTCAAGTAAATCTTTGTAACCTTTTCGGATAAGTTCTCCGTCTCCTAACAAGATTTGATCAGTTTTAGCAACATACAATCTATCAAAAGCAAACTTTGTACTCAAATAGATCAAATTATTTGCAAGAGCTTATTTCCCTTCTACATTTATGTACTCAACATTTCCAATCATACTCTTTGACATGGTTAAGCCCTTTAGTGTTATGAATATATGCATATTATGCCTGATTTAGCTTGTACAACCACAATCAATGTGGTAGTGTTCACTTATTTTAACACCAGTGAAGCATGCTGTGATAACTAGTTGATCCTCCTTTTCTTGGTTAGTAATTTCTACCTATTTTCCCTTTTACTAAAATTATTATTTTAAGAGTTATAACTTCATGCCTTGTCTAATTATATTCGGTGCACATGGCATCTAGTTTTCTCTAGCATTTAAAATGAAGATAAGATGTCATATCATAATGTTGACATGGATGACTTATTCTCCTTTTTTTATTGACCTTTCTATTGTTCGTATTAACAGAGAGTTCCATTTGAGCCTAGATGATTTTTGTTATTATTTATGCTGCTGCTTCTTGGATTTTCATGGTGAATCCGGCTCCTTCAATAAAATTTTCATCTCTCATGGTTCTTCTTTATTCATGAACAAATAATACATTCAATAATTGCCTATTTATTTTGTAAGTGTCTAATTATGGACTCAAATTATATTGGCTCAAGAAAAAAAAGGATTTTGTCTACAATATTTGATTCCAATGGAGACAAACCAAGCAAAATTCATTTGGCTCCCCATAATCAGCAGCCTACCTGAATACTCCTTAATTTATCCATGTACATTCTAAGTTCAGCACTCACATTCCTCAAACCCTCATCTGTCTTTCGTTGGCTTTAGAGACATAGTTCAAATTAGAGCTATAATGTCTATTGTGGTTACTTAAGGTAAGACCAGAGTACTCTGAATACAACAATCTCTCTCAAAAAAAAAAAAAAAAAGAAAAGGTAGAAACTGATTGTGGTATTTGGTTTTTAAATTGAGAATTAAAATGACAAATAAGTGTCATGCGCTCGACTAAAACATGATTTTTTTTAAGAATTTGGTAAATCTAATGATAATTTGTAACCAACAACTAATGAAGACAAGTAACAGAAATTAAAAGGAAACAATTTGATATAACGTGTGGTGGTAGCCAAGCTATACGAATCAAAATAAGCTTGATTTGAAAAATAAGATTGAAGTAACTTTGCCAAATTAATCTTATTTTTGGGCAAAAACCAAAGCTCATATAAGCATACATATCCAAAGAAGCTGACTCAAATCAACGAGGCAAGGGAGGAGGAGGAATTGTACATCGTGGTGGCGGTGGCGGTGGCGGTGGCGATGGCGGCGGTGGGTGCGGCGGCGGAGATTTGTAGTGGTGGGGTGGGTTGGAGAGAGGTGGGGGAGGTCTCAATGGAACACGCCCACCCAACACAGGGATAGAATCATCCAAACTCGAGCAGCTAAGCCTTGCAGTTGCTACAAGGAACAGTAGAAGTGGGAGAAAGATAGCCCTTGGATCCATAAATGTCTTCTTCCTCCCAAGCTCTTGTAATTCCACAACTATGGCCTCTGTTTAAATGTAAAATTGAATGGGCAGGAAGTAGGTGAGGCCGATCAATTCAACGGCTATATTTTATTAAGGGAGGCCACCCATGTTCTGATGTTTGACCATTCAAGAATATTAGTTGGGCGCATTGATTTTGGGCTAGGATATCCATCGCCCTGTATGCCATGACCTTTTTTTTTAATGAGTAACCTTAATGAAATAAATGAATTTCTTTGTTAATTGTTATGTAAAGAATTATTTAATTCCCAAGCAAGTCGCTTTCATTTGCTTCTTCTGGTTCTTTTCATTTTATGGAATAACCTCTAATGGTAAAGTTATTTTTGGAAAATTTTGACATAGTATAGGCTACTCGACTTGATTGTTTGACACTTTGAACTCCACCGTGACCGAGTTATAAATGTGTTTTCTAGTTGGGCTGCTTGAGGCAGATCCAAGCCCTACTTCGATCTGGTTTCAAGTATTGTCGGTGAAAAAAATGTACAATTGTTTGTGGACCGCTATTCATTATTCCGACTCTCCTTTTTCGGAAAAATCCAACAAAAAGTTCGTCATAGCTTGATCTTTAATCGTCATCCTGGGGATGTAAGCAATGTTGAATTCACGGAGTTCCGCGGGCCATTTGAGGAGCCGAGAAGAACGTTTCGAGCATGTGAGCACGGACTTGAGAGGATGATCGGTGATGACCCGGATTAGATGCATCTAGAAATACGCCCCGAGCCTACATATTAAAACAATTAACTTGAATGTTAGTTTTTTCATTATTGGATGCATGGTTTCCACGTCTCTAAGGACCCAGCTGATACAGTAAAGGAGCAATTGCTTTCCTAACGCCTCACAGACCAACACCAAGCTGATGACCTCAGCTCCCACTCCTAAGTACAACGAGAGTTCTTCATTCGGCTTCAAACTTTATAAGAGCAGTGTTGATGCTAATGAATTCTTAAAACTCTTGAACGCATGCTCGAAGTTAATCATCCATTCAAAAGTTTCTGCTTACCTGAGGGTTTTGAAGAATGTGGCGCACTTTCCTCTAATACTGAAAAAAATGGCTAAGCCCAGCTATTCAGCCAATTATTTTTTGAACTTCTTGGCGTTCTGGGGGAAGGCATATCCTGTAATGTTTGCACTTTCTCGTGATTAGCCTTTTTGCTTTTGAAGGATAGGAGATGGACAAGAAATTTGTCTGTTGGTCCACGAAGATGCATTTTAGCGTATTAAGTCTCATGTTATATTTTCTAAGGGTTTTTAAGAGTTTCATTTATGTCATTTATATGTTGTTCCACCAATCTACTTCGAACTAACACATTCTCCACATACACTTCGGCATTTTGCCCTATTGATTAGAAAATATTACATTCATGAGACAATGATATGTGGCCATAATGTTTTTGAGCCCAAAAAGGTATTATACCGTAGGAATACAACTCTCACTGGTAAAAAAAGCCATTTTTTTCCTTGTCGATGCATTTTAATTTGGTGGTAACTCGATAATACATCCAAGAAGATCATCATGGTGTGACCGACCACTGAGTCCACCAATTCATTGACCCTCGGCAGTGGGTAAAAATTCTTCAGGCGGGTCTCAGCCAAGTCGGGAACCGTATCTTATGGATGTAGCCTACCTATTTCAGCTACAGGAATTCTTGGATCGACCACATCAATATCACCACTGAGAATCGGACTTCTACCTCATCAGTCGAGTGGTCCGGTTCACATTTAATCGATAGCAGGCAATGTAGAGTAGAATCTCTGGCATCTCTGATGTAGACAAAGCAAAAAAATCTCGGTGCTCCTTGAGGGTCCGGATTAGCTCATCCATGATTTTTGCATCAATTTTTTTCACTTATTACGAAATATTTAATATTCTTTTTGTTGGTTGCAGGTACTTCAAGGGTGATCTCAATGGTCTTGAGACCCCTTCACACCTATTTTGGTGGTCGAGTGGCTCTGAATCCATGTTGTCGACTGCTTAGAGATAACAAGTCCTATACTACTCCAAATTTCCTCAGCTGTGATGATTTCTCCATCGCCAGAAAAATTTATAACTACATGACATGTAGAGACTAAGACTTTCGAGTCATTTAAAAAAGAGCAACTGAAGATCGCATTGTAGGTCGGAGGACAGTTCACCACTAGAAAATCTTTCATGTAAGAGAATTATTTATCGCCTTCCCCCCTAGGTGATTGACAGCGCAATTGCTCTTATCGCCTCCTTACATTTGCCAGAAAATCCATAGAGCGGGTTGGTCAAGGCTACCAATTGGACAATCTAGAGGTTCAACTTATTGAACACAGACTTGAACAAAATATTCATTGGGTTGTCCATGTTGACGAGGATACTTACCACTGATATTTTCTCATAATCATCGCCACGACAATGACGTCATTGAGTGTGTTTCCTTTCTAAGGCAGGTCCGCATCAGTGAACCATATTGCTATATGGGAGCTGCGCTTCAGAGCAAAGGTAGCAGTGAAAAGCTCCCCTGATTAGAGCCTCTTCCAACTAGCTCGTGGGAGGGTTCTTAGACTCATTTGAAAATTGTTGGCTCAAACCTAATGATAGGGGTAGCATTTTCTTGCATGGCTTCTTCCAGGATTTCTTTTTTTGGAGCCTGCCCGTGCCTTTGGATCACTGCTCTAGGCACCACAAATTTTTTGAGCTTGCCAGCTCTTTTTAGTTCCTCGATCAAGCTTCAAAGGTACACGCACTCCTCCGTGTCATGGTCGTGGTCTCGATGGTATGTGTAATACATCTTGGGGTCTCAGAGAAAAGTTCTGAACCTCATTGGGAGTGCCTTTTTGAAGTATTTTTAATTTGGATGAAATCAACTAACTCCTCCATCGATAATCTTAGGAGAGCATCTCTTGGTACCTCGTGGTCATTTGTTGACCGCTCATTATTGCAAGACTATCGTTAGTCAGCATAGTTCAACTAACCACCACACTAATGACTCCTGTCTGCTCCTCTGCTGACACAGAGCAGCTGGCTATCTTTGTGCTGGGGGCTGATGGGAGGACTTTAGCCATCCTTCGAAACCCACCCATTGTTTCGCAAGTAATTCTTCTGTCTGCAATCGATTGTGGGACAATTCAGCTTTGTGGTAGGTGGACTGTTGATGTATTGCTCAGTCAAAATATCAGCAAAAGAGGTGATTACCCCGACGACCAATCCATTAAACCACTTGAGGATTGAGTCCCTCAGCATGGTGAAGAAGAGGCAACACTTCAAACGGAGATGAGAGGTGGTGATCTTCAATAGGCAAACTGTCGACTCGAAAGATGTGATGTAGTTGGTTGAATCAAATCGACCTTTGTAGGAGTTGAGATATGGAACTTTCAACTTCTAAGAGGGTTTAGCAGCAGAGTTCTGACAGGAGATCACATTCTCAACCTGGCAAGGGACCCAACTGTTGTCTATCCATCAGTGTGGACCTAATATTATTCTGGTACTAGAGATCTTTCGATCATTCCTTGGCCAATATTGCTCTCTCATCGTTAAGTGTGAGTCCCTCGTTAGGGTTTGGTTCCCTTCTTCCAGTTACCGCTTCTTTGATGGTCTCTAACATCTTGCCCACCATCTGATCGCTAGGTGTGAGTTCTTCCTTGGTGCACTCAATGTTTGTTGCATCTCCTTAATGGTTTCTTCTCCTTGTGCAACTCTTCTTATTGGTGGCATGATCCATGTCAACTGTATATTTCACTATATTAAATCCAAATCTATCCTATGAATAACAACTAAGGAATATAGCGTAAAGTAGGAAAAGAAAGAGAAAAGAAAAAGAGTGCACAGTAAAAATCTGATTCTTTTAAAGATCACTTATTAATCCTTTAATATAGAAATGTTTCACCTATTTATATGCAAGGTGGTATAAAGTGAAAAACGAAATTGTTGCCTCTAATTTTATGGAAATGTACAACATTTTTTAAGCATAAAAAAAAGGAGTTTATGATTCGACCAACTCATTGATTTTTGACTAGTTCCCTCCCTTGGTTAGATAGATCTTGATCTTTGACTCAGAAGACCTTCGTTCGACCAACCCGACTCCTGTTCTGAGGGAGTTGTGACTGTCGACGGAATCCTTTGGAATTCTGCTGACATATTATCTGCTCATTTTGATGGGTCATCCTTGACCATACTTTTATCTTATAGTCCGTTAAGTTTTCACAAGATTCATATTAACGTATTTCTGAAGTATACTTAAAAAATGAGCTTATGATTTCGATTGAAGTTATTCAAGTTGAGAGGAAAGAACACTGAATGCAGCAATATCAAGCCTCATGAAACTATGGAAAAGTAAAATATAGTTTTATTTCCCTCAAAAAAAAAAAAAAAAAAAAGAAGAAAGAAGCCGAAAATGGTATTTGATTTTCAAATAGAAAATTAAAATGACACATGCAGGATTTTTTTCCCCCAAGAACTTAGTAAATCTAATATTAATTTGTAAACTGACCAAGAAAATTAAGAGACATCAAAACGAAATAATTTGAAATAACAGGTGGTGGGAGCCAACTGCGCGAACCAACGGTTCTGAATGAAATACCGTGCTGAATAATTCTTCAATATGTTAAATCGAATCAGAATAATATTGATAGAAAATTGAGACTTAGTAAATTTGTCAAATTAATCTGAACCAAACCAATCTCACAAATCAAAGCTGATATAAGCATACATATTATCTTCAATCATTGTCCTCGTTCCCTTGGATCATGTAAAATCAAAAGAAGTTGACACAAATCAAAGAGGCAAGTGAGGAGGAGGAACTGTACATCGTAGCGACGGTGATGTAATACTAATGGATTATAATATTTTAAGTGACCTTTTAGTTTTGGTTTAAGTGACCTTTTAGTTCGACAAGCCCGACTCCTTTTTGTGAGGGAGTTGTGACTGGTCAACTGAATTCTTTGGAATTCTGTTGACATATTATCTGCTCCTTTTGATGGGCCATCCTTGACCATACTTTTGTCTTATAGTCCGTTAAATTTTCACGAGATTCATGTTAACGCATTTCTCAGGTATACATGAGAAATAAGCTTATGGTTTCTATTGAAGTTATTTAAGGTAAGAGGAAAAAACACTGAATACAGCAATATTAAACCTCATGAAACAATGGAAAAGTAAAATATAGATTTATTTCTATAATGCATAAATTAAAAATAAAAAGATAAAAACCGATAATGGTATTTGGTTTTCAAATAGAAAATTAAAATGATGCATAAGTGCTATACACTCGACTAAAACATGAAGGATTTTTTTTTTCCCCCAAGAACTTAGTAAATCTAATATTAATTTGTAAACTGACCAAGAAAATTAAGAGACATCAAAACGAAATAATTTGAAATAACAGGTGGTGGGAGCCAACTGCGCGAACCAACGGTTCTGAATGAAATACCGTGCTGAATAATTCTTCAATATGTTAAATCGAATCAGAATAATATTGATAGAAAATTGAGACTTAGTAAATTTGTCAAATTAATCTGAACCAAACCAATCTCACAAATCAAAGCTGATATAAGCATACATATTATCTTCAATCATTGTCCTCGTTCCCTTGGATCATGTAAAATCAAAAGAAGTTGACACAAATCAAAGAGGCAAGTGAGGAGGAGGAACTGTACATCGTAGCGACGGTGATGTAATACTAATGGATTATAATATTTTAAGTGACCTTTTAGTTTTGGTTTAAGTGACCTTTTAGTTCGACAAGCCCGACTCCTTTTTGTGAGGGAGTTGTGACTGGTCAACTGAATTCTTTGGAATTCTGTTGACATATTATCTGCTCCTTTTGATGGGCCATCCTTGACCATACTTTTGTCTTATAGTCCGTTAAATTTTCACGAGATTCATGTTAACGCATTTCTCAGGTATACATGAGAAATAAGCTTATGGTTTCTATTGAAGTTATTTAAGGTAAGAGGAAAAAACACTGAATACAGCAATATTAAACCTCATGAAACAATGGAAAAGTAAAATATAGATTTATTTCTATAATGCATAAATTAAAAATAAAAAGATAAAAACCGATAATGGTATTTGGTTTTCAAATAGAAAATTAAAATGATGCATAAGTGCTATACACTCGACTAAAATATGAAGGATTTTTTTTTCCCCCAAGAACTTAGTAAATCTAATATTAATTTGTAAACTGACCAAGAAAATTAAGAGACATCAAAACGAAATAATTTGAAATAACAGGTGGTGGGAGCCAACTGCGCGAACCAACGGTTCTGAATGAAATACCGTGCTGAATAATTCTTCAATATGTTAAATCGAATCAGAATAATCTTGATAGAAAATTGAGACTTAGTAAATTTGTCAAATTAATCTGAACCAAACCAATCTCACAAATCAAAGCTGATATAAGCATACATATTATCTTCAATCATTGTCCTCGTTCCCTTGGATCATGTAAAATCAAAAGAAGTTGACACAAATCAAAGAGGCAAGTGAGGAGGAGGAACTGCATATCGTAGCTGCGGTGGAGGTGGTTGAGGCGGAGAATTCATGAAGTGTTGAGGCTTGTTGGAGAGAGGTGTGGGAGGTGTCACTGGATTACGCCTATGTATCACAGAGATAGAATCAGCACAACTTTGAAACCTCGTATACGGTTCTCTAAAAGAACAGCTAAGCTTTCCAGTTGCAGCAATTTGAAATAACAGGTGATGGTGGTGGCGGGGGAAACGGGCGCGGCGGAGAATATTTGAAGCGGCGATGCTTGTTGGCGAGAGGTGTGGGAGGTGTCAGTGGATTACGCCTATGTCTCACAGAGAAAGAATCATCATGTTATTGTATGGCTCATATACCATATCANAGTCCTATAAGCCCACAAAGCATAGTCAAGTTTGACTGAACAATCCATTTTTGTTGGATTCACATATTTTTCAATGATTCTTTTAATTTCCTGATTGGATAATTCAGCCAAACCACTTGTCTGAAGATGATAAACAGTAGACATCCTATGATTTATATGATATTTCTTTAATAACTTCTCCATTATGAAATTTCTGAAATGACTTCCCTCATCAGTAATGATAACTCTTGGCATCCCAAATCTACAAAATATATTCATTTTAAAAAATTTTGCAACACTTTGAGCATCACATCGAGGTAAAATAACAACTTTTATCCATTTGGATACATAGTCCATTACTAATAAATATATAAATTTTCGAAAGATGGTATAAATGGTCCCATGAAATCTAATCCCCAAACATCAAATTTTTTATCCTTTAGCATATAATTGAGGGGCATCTCATTTATTCTAGAAATATTGCCTACTCTTTGATATCTATCACAAGTTTTGATATAAGTTATAACATCTCTAAAAATTGTAGGCCAATAAAATCCAGATTCTAGATTTTGTATGTTATTTTATCAACACCAAAATGTCCCCCAAAATCAGAATTATGACATTTTTGTATTTTGTATGTTGTTTTATCAACACCAAAATGTCCCCCAAAATCAGAATTATGATATTTTTGGATAATCCCATAAGTTTCTTCTAATGGTAAGCATCTTTGAATGATCAGATCCTTTCCTTGTTTATATAAAAATGGGTCATCCGGAAAATAAGTATTAGCTTCAGAAATAAATTTCCTCTTCTATTGGTATGTCATTTCAAAAGATATAATATGACTAACAATAAAGTTCACAATGTTGGCATACCACGGAACGCGCTACTCATTAATAGTGAACAATTTTTCATCAAGAAAATGTTCATTAGTTTCATTTTCAAAATAGAGTGGTTATTCTAATTCAAGCCTCGACAATTGATCAGCAATTTGATTTTCAATTCCCTTCCAATCTAGTATTGCAAAATCAAATTCTTGTAAAAGAACAATCCATTTTATAAGTCTAGGTTTACCATCCTTCTTTTTCATTAAATACTTAATAGCAGAATGATCTGTATGTACTATACAATGAGTTCTAATTAAATATGATCTAAATTTATCAAAAGCATATACTATTGCTAATAACTCTTTTTCAGTTATTGTATAATTAATTTGAGTTTCATTAAGAGTTTTACTAGCATAGTAAATAACTTTGAAATTTTTTTCATATCTTTGTCCTAAAACAACTCCTATAGCATAATCACTAACATCACACATCAATTCAAAATGTTTTTCCCAGTTTGGTGAAACTATAACTGATGCAGTGATTAATTTTTCTTTTAATAATTTAAAAGTTTTTAGGCATTCCTCACCAAAATTGAAAATTGCATCTTTCTCCAGTAAATGGCATAAATGCTTAACAATCTTTGAAAAATCTTTAATATATCGCTTGTAGAATCCAGCATGTCCTAAAAGACTCCTAATTTTCCTTACATTTATTGGATAAGGTAAATTAGCGTTCACTTGAATTTTAGTAGGATCTATGTCCATACCATTTTCTGGTATTTGATGACCTAATACAATTCCTTCTGCTACCATAAATTGACATTTTTCCAATTAAGGACTAAATTTTTTTCTTCATAGTGCTTAAGAACTTTATAGATAAATGTTCTAGAAATGAAGTTCCAAACACTGAAAAGTCATCCATGAATACTTCAATCCCTTTTTCAATTAAATTCTAAATTTGTTTCTTCACAGCGCTTAAGAACTTTAGATAAATGATCTAAACATGAGTCAAATGATTTCCAAATCACTGAAAATTCATCCATAAATACTTCAATCCCTTTTCTAATTAAATCACAAAAAATTTGTCATCATACATCTTTGAAATGTAGCAGGGGCATTACATAAACCAAAGGACATTCTTCTAAAAGTCATCATACATCTTTGAAATGTAGCAGGGGCATTACATAAACCAAAGGGCATTCTTCTAAAAGCAAAAGAACCATAAGGACTGGTAAACAACACTTTAAAATTTCTTTCTTTACAACTTCTTTCATAAGAGGATTCAATCTCCTTTACGGATCAGCCCTGTGTTTGTAGTTCTCTTCCATGTGAATTCTATGCATACAAATTGAAGGACTGATTCCTTTAATATCAGCAATTGTCCATTCAAAGGCTTTCTTAAAATTTTTCAAAATTTTCATTAACCCTTCTTCTTCTTCCATTGTTAATTTTGAGGAAACTAAAATAGGTAAAGTAAAGGAATCTCCTAAAAAGGCATATTTTAAATGATCAAGGAGTAACTTCAGCTCAAGTTTTGGAAGTTTTTCAATAGATGAAAAAAATGATTTATCTTTGTCTATCATGTCCAAAATTTTAAAACTTTCTCGAACATAGTTTGAATCTTCCTTAAAAAGATCTTCATATTAATTTAATTCCTCTTCTTGCTAGTTTTCCAAATCTTGTTTTTAAGATTTTTACTTCCTTAAAAAGATCTTTACATTGATCTAATTCCTCTTCTTGCTCGTGTTCCAAATCTTTTACTTCAGATTTTTCTTCATAATTAGTCTTGAAATGACATTCACTTAGATATCTTATAACATCCATTCTAAAACATTCATCATCTTTAACATTTGCAGGGTATTTCATTGTTCTTGAAATGTTAAAAGTAGCAGTTTGATCATTGTCGTGTATTATTAATTCCCCTTTTTGCACATCTATCATTGCTCTTTCTGTGGTTAGGAAAGGTCTCCTACGCGCATTGTTAAATCTCCTTTTTTTCACATCATCATTGCTCTTCCTGTGGCTAAGAAAGGTCTCCTCAAAATGATAGGTATCATCATTGCTCTTCTTGTGGCTAGGAAATGTCTCCCCAAAATGATAGGTATCTCTTTATCTTTGTCCTTCTGTGGCTAGGAAAGGTCTCCCTAAAATGATAAGTATCTCTTTATCTTCCTCCATATGCTTAGCACAATGAAATCAACAGGAATGATAAATTGATCCACTTTCACTAGGACATCTTCTATAACTCCTTTAGGGTATGTTATCAAGCGATCTACTAACTGTAGAGTTACAGTAGTAGGGGTTATTTCTCTTAATCCCAATCTTTTAAATATTGATAATGACATAAGGTTAATGATTACACCTACATCACATAAAGCTTTCCCAGAAAATTTGTCTCCTATTGCACATGGAATTGTAAAACTACCAGGAACTTTAAGCTTTTCAGGAAGCTTCTTCTGAATTATCGCACTGCACTCCGCACAAGTCTCATTATTTTAAAACTTCCTTTTTCTGTTGAGAATATCCTTCATAAACTTTACATAGCTCGACATTTGTTCTAAGGCTTCAACATATGGAATATTAATTGTAAGCTTCTTAAATATTTCCAGAAATTTTGAAAATTGCTTGTCTAACTTCTGCTGACCAAGTCTCTAACGAAATGGAGGTGGTGGTTTTTCCAAATCAATTTTTAGCAGAGAAATAAGTCTCTAAGAATCTTTTGGAGCATCCTCTTTTGATTCTTCAATTTCTTCTCTCTCTACTTCAATTTCTTTTTGACCCGACCTTCCAACTCTCTTCTACTTCTAAGTTGAACAACTTTTACTTGTTCTTTATTCTGGTCTTTCGTATTTGATTCAGTATTACTAGGAAGTGTTTTTTGGGATTTATTAATTAATGAATTTGCTATTTACCTAAGTTGATTCTCGATATTTCTAATTATAGTTTCTTGACTTTATAATTGATTTCCCATTTGTAACACCACTTATTCTATAGACAACTTGTTCTCCTTAAACTGTGTATTACTGTTGAAACCTAGATGATAAGTAGATCTATAATTATTATTCTCTTGGTTGTTCTAGTTTCTCAATGGGTTTTCTTGGTTTGTTCCCCCATTGCTGATTATTACCACCCGAATTGTTATTCCAGTTAAAGTTGGGATGGTTCTTTCAACCTGGGTTATAATATTTGGAATATGGATTATTTTGCTAATTATTTATGACATTCAAAGTTTCTAATGATGCTAGAGAATCTACCATTTGGCCTAATGAATTCTCTTCAATCATGAAAATTGGTAGAGAAAAATTCATTCTAGCTTGGTCTAACTTCCTTGAAATTTTAGCAACTTGATTTGCTAAGATGGTAAATGCATCAAATTCATGAATGTTGGCTACTTTCTTAAGATTTACCCTCTCAGAAGGCCATTGAAAATTATTAGTAGTCATTTCTTCAACTAAAGTGTAGGTGCCATGAAATGGTTTTGACATCATTGAACCACCAACAGTGACATCGATAATTAATCTACGAGATCCAATTAATCATTATAAAATGTTTGAATTATTAACCAATCTGGTATAGTATGGTGGACACTTTCTTAAGAGTTTTTTTAAATCTTTTCCATGCTTCATAAATAGATTCCCATTCAATCTGATTAAAAGATGAATATCATTTCTAAGCTTCACAATTTTTTATGGTGGAAAATATTTAGCAAGGAAATTTTGTACTAAATCACCCCAAGTTCTGATAGATCCAGGTTCTAACGAACTCAATCACATATTATCTTTATCCCTCAGTGAGAAAGGAAATAACTTATGTCTTATGGCATCATCTGATACACCATTATATTTAAATGTAGCGCACAATTCTGGAAAATTGGCAAGATGTAAATTTTGATCATTAGTTGGTGATCCCCCAAACTAATTATTTGATATCATTTGGATAATATCAGGTTTAAGCTCAAATGAATTAGCCACTACAGTAGGTTTTTCAATACTACAATCAAGTTCATCTACAGTAGGGTTGGCATAATCTCTTAAAGGTCTAAACTCTTGATGAATTTCAGCATTTGGATTATTTTGGTTTGTCATTTCTGTAACTTATTTGGATTTTTCAAAATTTATAATTTTTTTGGTTTTTCTGATTTTTCTGATAGTTCTTTCTAATTCAGAATCGTAGGGCAGTAGTCCTTCAAAACCTGAACTACACATACACTATCATAAAATAAAATAAAATAAAATAAAATTCAAAACACACACAGAAAATAAGATACAATACTTAAAGTTTAAATAAAACTTTCTAAAAGTAGAAATTTTGCTCTTGATTCCCCGGCAACGACATCAAAAACTTGATCCCTAGATACAGATAATATGCAAAGTTCAACAATAATTCAGATTATATTTCACTTATATTTCCTTAGTTTCCAATAAAACCAAAAACTTGATCCTGAAGAAAAATGAGAATTTTACTTTTAATTTTTATATATTAGGATACTACACAACTATATGTATCGTTATCAAGTAATATAAGACTTTTTGATGAAGACCTGAATATCGAACCCACAGAGAATTTATACAATATGCACTTTTAGAAAAATTTCTATTTTTAAAAAGATAATTACTTAAACTGAATATATTTTTCACTAATAAAATTTCAAATACTTCTGGTATTTTTGATATTTTGACAAAACAGTAATAACTTAAAAAGATAACTAGAGTTTTGTAGATGAAAAACACTTAATAAGAAAAATATCTTTCTTCTTATCATGAATCAGGAATAAGTATAGGAATTTTATTGTGGAAGTATGCAAATTATGTTGTGCCAAATAGAAGCAATAATATTCTTTAACCTTACTAGAGTTGCTCTGAAGAACATTGACTAATTTAAAGTTTGAATAGTTCTGAAGACCGGCTAGAGAGGGAAGATACTAGCTCTCACTCTATAGTTCCCTTAATTTTCTCCACCCGGGGGCTAACATCTCATATAAGAACCTAAAATTATAAACTAAGTTGGGGGCTTTAACCTGTCACTTTAAAGTCCTCTAACTCTACACCCTTCAATAAATATTTCCCTATTTATTTGCACTCAATCATATGAACTACATTCTCATTCATACAACCTCATGTGATTCTTTCCAATTGTTGACTGAGACAATGCCATCCCGGTTCTTACACATTTTCATAACAAATTTTAACATCTTGATTGGCCAAATCAAGAAGTAAATGAAGTGCATGGATTTAAAACATCACAACTTCTTCCAACATTAAAAATCAATAATCTCCATAATTTTGATCCAAAACTTAATTACTTATTATATTAAGAAGAAACATAAATAAAACTACTCAGAATCCATGGAAAAAATAAAACCACACTTTAGTTTAAAAGTAGAAATCATTCTCAAACCAACAACAAGTCTCAGTTAAAACCAAAAGTAGTCTTAAAAAAAAAGATAAAACTTTATCTCAAGTCCTCCACCAAACTCTTGAAGTTCCTTTAATTATCTTCTCTTTACAATCACTCAAAATAAAATAACAAAATAATAAAATAAAACTAAATGTGGTGCCTGAAAATCTCTCCGAAGTAACTCCCCAAATGATGAACTCTCAAAACTTTCCAACTATATTCAGGACTCTATTTAAAGTCCTCTCTTCTTTCTTTTATAGTTTTAGAAGAGGTGCCTTGGAAACTCTTCAAAATGTGTCCCAATTCGATGTATTTCCTAAAGAGATGTATCCTTTCGTGATAATTTTCGTCCATGGTGGTTATAACCACCTATTAAGCCAATGGGTGCCTCAAAAACCTCTTTAAAATTTATAGAAACAAACTTTACTCATCTAGTAACTGCAACTGACTCTTAAGTGGAGGACCTCTGGCGCTTAGGCGCGACCTTCTCTGTTTAACCGACACTTAAGCACCGGATCTGACGCTTAGGCGCCAAAACTCATTTGCACATTTTTCACCTTTTCTCTCCAAATTTGATCATTTTTCACTCATTTAAGAAATTTTCACCTTTTTATTTATACCTGTAAGAAAAACACAAAAACACCTTCCATTAAAGCATAATATCTCAAAAATAGGTATAAAAATGTGTTTAAAAACATTATAAATTTTAGGTGTATCAGATATCCATGGCTAAACTTTCCAAAGTTAAACCATGGTAAACTCAACTAGGGTGAAGACTTGGTGTGGCTACCCCCATTTGTTAACTTAAGAGGTGGATAAGAACATCAAGTTTGGCTGAATTCACCTTCTCCATATGAGTTTTTCCAACCATTTAATGAAGCTTGAAGAGATTGACACATAATCCCTCTCCTTCCTTGTTTTCCATAAAATGTCATGATGAGGACAATCATGATGGAAAGAATGATTTGGATAAGCTTCTCTGCATTTGGATTAGAAGGGAGGTGAGTGGTGATTCACCCATATCATTTTCAAGTATAACATGAAAGAATGACAGCTTTTACATCCATTCATGATGGTGTCATGATTAGCTGTAACCTTGGTTACCATGGTGGCTAATGGGTTTCTCATGGGGTTAGCTAAGTCATGGTGAAGTTCAATGGGTTGTGTATGACCTGGTACCGATAGATCTTGGATTATCTTTAGGGTTTTAAATATGAATTATAGGTTTTGATGTAGCCATGGAATTTATATTGCCATGGGTTTAACCCATAAATTTTATTTAAATCCTATGTCTAATGAACTTGAATTCCATTCTTTTTAATTAATTAAATGATTAATTAATTAAAAGAATAAAATTTTTTGATGAAAAGATCAAATTTTAATCAAAATGGTGAATTTGACCATGGTTGGTCAAAGTTGACCAGAGTTGACCAGTTCAGGTCGAGAGTTGACCAGGATGACTCACTTAACCTTATCTTAGTTAGGTTGGTCTTGGGGTCCATGTGGTGGTCTTTAGGTCTTGAATTGACCAAATTTCACTATTTAGGGCAAAGTTTGACTAATATTGTCCATATGGTGATCATTTGGTCATGCATTAACCATTTTGATTAAGTTTGACAAACTAGTTCAAGGGTTGACCAGTGTGTTTAATGTGGTGTTCATTAAGTCATGGATTGGCCATGTTAACTAAATTTGACTAATTAGGTCAAGGGTTGACCAGTGTGTCCAATGTGGTGGTCATTAGGTCAAGGATTGACCATTTTGACCAAAATTGACCAATTAGTTCAAGGGCTGACCAATGTGGTCAATGTGGTGGTCATTATGTCATGGATTAACCATTTTTACCAAATTTGACCAATTAGGTCAAGGCTTGACCAGTGTGGTCAATGTGGTGGTCATTACGTCATGAATTGATCATTTTGACCAAATTTGACCAATTAGGTCAAGGGTTGACCAATGGGGTCAATGTGTCCCCAACTTAGGGTTTGTTTGATCCATCTGAGATGTCTCCAGAGTTTGGGCTCAAAAGGGTATATTGAGTTTTAACCTTAAATGTTAAGGTTAAAGGAATTTGGGGATGTATTCAGGAAGTTAATTGTAGTAGATTTCTTCCCAATATTAATTATGGATGTCATTGGTAATGTGTACTCATAAAAGTGAGGTCAACAGTACAATATAACATGTCCCAAATAACTTTTAATTCCTTTCATAGTAGTAGAAGGACGTAATTTTTTGATTAGATGAACCTTCATTGGGTCTACTACCATGCCATTTTTATATATTTTATGTCCTCGTATGATTCCTCTTGAAATCTCAAATTGACACTTCTCCTAATTGAGAACCAAGTTGGTTTCTTCACAGCATCTCAACAACTTTTCTAAGTGATTTAAACATAATTCAAATGATGGTCCAAACACTGAAAAGTCATCCATAAAAACTTCAATTCCTTTCTCAATCAGGTCACAAAATATATACATCATACATCTCTGAAAAGTAGCAACTGCATTTCACAGCCCTAAAAGCATTCTTCAAAAAGTAAAAGTTTTATAAGGACTTATGAATGTTGTCTTTTCTTGACCCTCGTGATCTATAGGTATTTAACGTTATCCTCAATATCCATCTTGAAAGAAAAAATGTGGATGGCAAGTTAGCCTATCTAAAGTATGATCCAAAAAGGGTAAAGGAAAATGATCTTTCATAGTAAGTTGCATATTCGCCCCCCAGCAACATGTCTACTCCAAATTAGTTCATTATGTCTATTTACATAATTGTCACTCCCTCTTTCTTATGAACATATTGAATAGAACTAACCCAGGCACTATTTAATATTGGATAGATAACACATGCATCAAGTCACTTCAATATCTCCTTTTATCTATTTCTATCATAATTGGATTTAATCTTCTTTAAGAATCTACCCGGGGTTTATGATCATCTTCCATCAGTATCATATGCATATTAATAGAGGAAGTAATCCTCATAATATCTGCTATGGTCCATCTGAAAGCTTTCTTATAATTTCTCATAATGTTTATTAATTTCTTCTCTTGTGATTTAATCAAATATGAGGATATGATAACCGACAATATAAATGACTTCCCCAAATAAATAAACTTTAAGTATGTGGGAAGAACCTTCTTCTTAATTTCAGGTGCTTCCTCAATAGAAAGAATAAGATGTTTTTTTTTAATGTATTTAAAGCCTAAAATCTCTGTTGAACAAATTTTAAGTTATCACTAACCAATAGATCAAATTCATCATGAAATTATTGAATTTTATCCTACTCCAAATTTGAATCTGCAGATTTATCTTCATATCTTTCTTTGAAATGGTTACAACACAAATAATCAATTATGTCAAAAAAAACACAAATTTTCATTTCCTTTAAAAGGAGACTTCATAGATTTTAGGACATTGAATGTAATCTTCGGATCATTTACACTAAATGTCAATTCTCATTTCTGTTTATTACTCATAACTCTCATAGTGGCTGGGAAAGGTCTACCTAAAATAATTGAAATTTCTTTATCTTCCTCCATATCTAAAATAATGAAATCGATAGTGAAAATAAAGTTATCCACCTTCACTAAAACATCTCTTATAACCTCCTTTGGATAAGTGATTGATCGATCAGTTAGCTAAAGAGCTACAGTAGTAGGAAACATTTCTCTTAATCCTAATCTTTTGAAGATGGACTATGACATACGGTTTATACTTGCTCCAGGTTGACATTAAGCTTATTAAAAAATATTTCTCATATTTCACAAGGAATAGTAACACTCTTAGGACCTTTAAGATTCTGAGAAAGCTTTTTTTGAATAATAGTGTTAAACTCTTTAGGGAGTGCAACTATCTCATAATCTTCAAACTTCCTCTTCTTCCTTCATAAACTTTACAAAACTGAGCATTTGCTCCAGAGCCTTAGAAAAAGGAATAATAATAGTTAGATTCTTAAATACTTCTAAAAATTTTGAAATTTGTCGATCCAACATCTATTGTTTAAGTCTTTGAGAAATTGAGAAAATGCTTTTCTAAATCTTTGGAGATATTCTCTAGAGGTTTTTTAGTTTCCACAATCTCCTTTTCAACATCAATCTCTTTTCAAACTACATACTCCAAGTTTCATCCACTTCTTTTTTGGACATCATTTACATCCTCATTATTCTTCTCCTTAAATTTTGAATTATTATTAAAGTATGAAGGTTAAGAAGGGTTATAGTTGGTACTACCCTGGCTATTCCAATATCTTAAAAGATTTGTCTGATTACTACCCTATTGTTAATTTCCTTACAAGAATTATTATTCCAATTAAAGTTAAGATAGTTCTTCCAACTTGAGTTATAAAATTAGAATATGGGTTTTTCGGTTTATTATTAATTGCATTTAGGGTCTCAAATGTTGAATTGATAGCATCAACCATTTATCTAAAAATAATTTCCTCAATCATTGGAGGTATTTAAGGTTGGCATTCCAAATTGATATAGCTTCCATTATACTGCCGCTACCCAAGAAGTAAGAATTGACAACTTATCTTGGTCATGCACACTACATATCTTTCTAAGGTTTACTCTTTTAGAATGCTATTGGAAATTTTTAGTTGCCATCTTTCAATCAAAGAGTAAGCTTCATCAAATGACTTTGACATGAGTGAACCTCCAGCGACAACATAAATAAAAGATCAATGGGATCCTACTAAATCATTGTGAAAAGTTTGAATTATTAACCAATCATGAAGTGCATGATGAGGGCACTTCTTAAGAACTTCCTTAAATCATTACCTTGTCTCATAAATCAAATCACCTTCTAACTAGCACAACGAGATAATATCATTCCTAAGTTTAGCATTTTTTGAAGGATAGAAGTATTTAGCTAAAAAATTCAGGGCTAAGTCTCCCCAGGTCCTAATTGATCCAGGTGCTAATCAGTTTAACTACATTTTAGGATTATCTTTCAAGGAAAAGGAAAAAAATTCTAAGTCTAACAATGTCATTTGACACACCACTATAATTAAATATAGCATAAAGTTCTAGAAAACTTACTAAGTGTAAATTTTTATCCTCAGATGTGGTTTCCCCAAATTGGTTGTTCTGCACCATTTGGACAATAACAGACTTCGCTTCAAAAGTGTTAACTTCTATGGTAGGAGTTTAAATACTTGAGTAAATTTTATTTTCCATAGGATTAGCGTAATCTCTTAATGATTTATGCACGTTATGATGTTCATTATTTGGTTTTTCATTATCTAAATCATTCTATTGATTGTTTTCCATTTCTCCTTCAAGTTCTTGAATTCTCTTTTGTTATCTAATTTTTTAATTGTTCTCTCTAATTCTAAATTGAAAGGCAAAAGAACTGTAGGTCCTGAACTATACATACATAAATAAAGGTTCAACTAGTACGTTTAATACAAACACACTTGACAAACACTAAAAAATAACTAGATTTTAAAAAAAAATTCTTTCTTTTTCAAACAAGCAAACACTTGCACAGTGAAGCTACAATATGATTTTTTCAATCTAAGTTTAAAAAATTCAACTAAAATCTTCCTAAGTTAACTACATCGTAGCTCCCTGACAATGATGCCAAAAACATGATACTCTTTCTAGTTTAGATGCAATTGCACATTGGAGTTTCACGTAAGTATACATTTTGCATCAATAATATCAAATTTATGAGTATAGAATATTGATCCTGCAGGGAATGAGGTAGTTAAAGTCTTAAGAGATTTTCTAGCTTAAGAAATGAGTCTTAGATTGGAAGTAAAGTTGGCTTTAAGTATTACTAACTAACTCTAGAGAATTACTACTTAAAAGTTTAGAATTAATCCTATAGAAATCCTATTAAATATATTTGAAGTGGTGAAAAAAAATTCAAGATATAAAAAACTAGCCTCCCTTGCAATGATAGATGTTGTGTACTAGAAAACCAATAATTGAAATTATCATTATGACTAGTAATAAATAGGAGCAATTATCTAGTTTAATCTCTTGCGAGTGCATGAAGAAGTTTGGTTAAAATGGTTTTAGCTCCTTGAACCCTAATTTGAACCCTTCAAAGACTATTTTCCTATCTATTTGCATTTCTCTAAAGTTTACTTTTGGTTCATAACTAATAGTTCTACAAAATATTCTAATCGTTTTTCCATCGCTCTCCCAAGTCATTATGGATCACGACTTGTGTTAACTAATCATTTAGCTAGATGGTAAAGTAAATGATGCAAAGAATAATACTAATCACATTGAATATGGAAAATCAATTTCAAAAGCATTCTATCATTACTATTCAACTAACATAATCATTACAAGAGAAAGGTGAAAAAATTGCTCACTAAGCATAGAAAATACAACACAAAACATCATTAACATAAAGCAAAATCCTCTAGGTAATTGTTTCTAACAGAAATACAATACAAGAAAAGAAAAATACTTAGTTTCCACATTTTTATAATGCTCTGAAAATGCTCTTCTAAGCTTCCCAAAACCCTTATTACAGTGCCGATGTAATCTCATTACAATAAATCTCTCAATTCTCACCAAATTCTCTAGGTAAAAGTCCTAATTCTCTCCAACAAAAATCTTCCAATCCTCCTCTTATTATCCTCTCGAAGTACTTCTCTCCATGCCATTTTAGAAATGCCTATAATCTTGAAGTAACTCCCCACATCATGTGAAAAACTACTAAAAGAACTGCCTAGCTGTTGCCCAAGTGTGTGACACCAAGGGGCTTGGGTCCTTTGCCTTGACTCCCAAAGACTGGCGTCTAGGCGTCAATCACTTGGTGCTCCCTTAGCTCCATGTCACCTCCACTTTACTCCGCTTCTTCTCTACCTTATTCCACTTCCACTACATGTTGTACATGAAAAAAAACACAAAAACACCATCCTTTAATGTGTAATTTCATCCATAAAATGGTGCAAAAAGTAAAATAATTTAAGCATGCTTTTGTACATATCAACCAAGAATTTCTTCTCTCTATTTTTGTAATTATGGTGGTGATCCATTAAACATATACTAGGGAAATAACCATTATAGAAAGGAGACCATCAACTTATACTAATACTTATCTATTGGATGTAGCTTCGTGAAGTGCAGGTCGTTGAGAACCCAAAATGCTATAGTTGCTCTGAAGAAAGCAATGTTGAGGAAGGTTCCTCTAACAAAAAGGTGAGAGCATGGTCGGCTTTGCCTCATCATGATACAGCATTCACTGGGGAATCAACATGCAGTGAGGCTAGTTAGTCTGCTTTTAATGCTCATATCAAATCATAGATTAACTTGGAGGCAACGTCTCCAAAGGAGGTGTAGCAATATGAAAGGAAAGAGCCAGTTTTTTGAGTTGACATATCCACCTCCTCCCTCCTATCAAATAAAAAGAAATGGTTCTCCAATTATCTGGATTCCTTCTCAGATATTTTTATTTGTTGTTTATTTAAGTGTT
Source organism: Phalaenopsis hybrid cultivar (assembly GCA_002079205.1). Lineage (NCBI taxonomy): Eukaryota > Viridiplantae > Streptophyta > Magnoliopsida > Asparagales > Orchidaceae > Phalaenopsis > Phalaenopsis hybrid cultivar. The sequence goes on along the minus strand of JXCR01084449.1, from coordinate 72,226 downwards.
CTCATTCACAACTATCAACCTGGTCTTGCACTTTTGTAAATTACCTCTGGGTGTTTGAGCATCCCAAGCTTTACAAGAAGGTTGATTGTTACTATTTGAAGGTATGGGAAGCTACCCAACTCTAGTTGATGGCGGTTGACTGGGCTCAGATGAAGTGGGTTGCCACTTCAGATAGGGTCAAGACCTCAATCATGCTTGCTAAGAAGGCTAATAAGTGAGCAAGGATAAACGAAAGGAAGCTAAAAAGAGCAGTCATGCAGGTTGATTTAGAGGGTAAATTTTGTAAATATTTTTCTATATTATAAGTTACAAATGACAGATATAACAATAAATATGCAATATAATTCCAACAAAAATACCTGTTATGAAAATAGTTTATCTTTAAAACACTTTTTAAACTCTCAAATCCCTTTTAAAATCAATGCAAGTATACGTATCGCTCAAGTAATAAAAGGCTCTAATGGAGTCCTAGATATCGATCCCACAGGGAAGTTGGAAAAATCTATAAGTAAATTTTGCAAATAATTTTATATATTAAAAATACAATAATAAAAGTAAAGTGTGAGATTTGAATTTTAATTACTAAAGTGATTGATATATAAAATGAAGTTGAAAGACAGATTTAACTAACTAAAAACTAAACTTTTAAAAGTAAGATTATGAAATCTTAAAAAAAATTTTGTTGACGGAAGATTCAAATTTAAGAAAGCATCCTTCCCCTTTACAATGAGTATATGGATTGTGAAGAAATTAAAATCATTTTAAAATATATATAAAAATTGTTTTGTGCCAAATAAGAGCAATCATACTCTTTACCCTCATCCAATTGCTATAAAGAACATTGACTACTCCAGAGTTTGGTCCTTAATTCTGTGGTTAGGCTGGGAGGATACTGACTGCCACTGCAGATCTCCTACTAATCCCTCCCATGAGGGCTAATAATCTCATATTAGTTTCCAATCAATTGGACTAAATTGGGGATTTTAATCGGCCATCTTAAAATCTCCAATTCTGCATCCAACAAAGTTTATTTCCCAATTTATTTGCACTCAATTCCATGGATGACATACTCTCCCACAAAATCAAATGTGATTCTCCCCTGTTTTAGAAATCATATCCGTTTTCAGATAATATGTTTCTCAACGTGTTTTAACATTTCCATTGGCCAGATCAAAAATAAAATGAAGATCGGAGTTCAAATCATCACAAATTACTGACATTTAAAAGCATAGAAAATAAAATCAATTCTTCACAAAACCATATCTCAAAGTAGAGAGAAGGATAAAGAAGACTACTCAGAATTCTTGAGAATGATACGACAAAATAGGGGTTTTATATGTAAAAGCAAGTTTATAAAATAAAAGAAATAAAAAACACAACTTATCTCACAATCCTTCCCAAGCAAATCCTTAGAAGTTCTTTCCAAGCCTTTTTCTCCTTACAAGCACACTCAATTTTCTCCTAGAAGTATAATGAAGAAGAAATATCTCTTCTTCTCTCTCCTCTTACAACTCTAGAAGAAAATCTGCTCTTCTTCTCCTTACCTTTTACGCCACCCCCACTTTCTTGTCCTTTTCGTCCCCCTACTTCAACTCCGTGAAATCTCTTTCTTTTATTTTGGGCTGGCTCTTTTCAAAAAGAATTCAAATTTCCCTCCAAAAGTCAAATCTTTTGAATTAAAAAATGTGTCATTTGATCCAAGAGACATATCCCTTCATAAAAGAACCTTCCAAACTGTTTGGATGCATTGAATTACTCCAATAGGTGTGTAGAATAAGTGACTCTTTGAAAATTTGTGCAAAATTCATCTCGAACCACCTTAATCCACAAAAAGTCATCTCTAGCACATCAAGCATCAGAATTTCAAAATTTGTTGTTTTGGCTCCAAATTTCATTCTTTTTTCCATTTCTGCTCCAAATACCAAAAAATGATATACCTGCAACAAAAACATGAAAACACCCTTCTTTAAAGTTCAATATCACAAAAATTAAGCATAAAATATGTACTTAAAATAGTATATTATTTTGGTGTATCAAAATCCCTCAAACATAAATGTTACTTGTCCTCAAGTGACACTTTTACTACATAAAAGCTAATGACTTAGGATAGAGATTTACTTACAACTTTTATACTCTACTTTAATTAATAAAATAACAAAATTTAAGAAAAACCTTTAATAACTTAGATTCAAATTCTAAGTCTAGGAATACTGAGTAATCAAATTTAAGATTTTTGAATCTCTATTCATTTCAAGAAAAATTGCAATTTTTCATATTAAAGACATTTTGTATATATGAAAAAGAACTTCATGATGACTTTACTAGGAATGCTACTAATACTCCATTACAAGTTACGATAATGTAATAAAGCTCCTTCCTTAAGTTGATTCAAGTGTAGCCAAATTTTTATTAGGCATCTCCTCAAGCTTCGCCTCACTTATTTTTCTTTTCTTTTCTTTTCTTTTATTTTTCTTTTTTTTAGGATCTTTTTAACCCTTTCATTTCTTTTTTTTTATTTTTCAAGTGAGGATTATTATATTTGGATAGCCTTTAATAGTTTTGAACTTCACAAATCCTCTTCTTAAAGTTAAAACTCCTTACCTTTCTTCACTTTATAAATTCATATTAGTTTATGATTTTTCATAAAGTCTCATTCTTTTCTTCTGACATGAAACTCTAAAATTCTTAATACTTCAAAAATACAACTTCCTTTACTTTTAACAAAAAAGCATAGTCTTATCCTATCACACCAAATATCTTTAATTTAAGAATTGACCTTCATTATTAAAAAGCTTTTACCTAAATTTATCATAATATTTATAAACATAAGTATAGTCATTTAAAGTTAAATCTTAATATCCTCAGGTTAGGTTAAATTAATTTTAAAAATATAGTTAATTGAGGACAAATAAAATTTAGCTCACTTCTTTTCAAAAGAAAATTTTCTTCCCCCCAAAATTAGGTTTTTAAGTAGTTTTAAAAATGTTTTATTACAAAATTTGAGTAGATGAAAGAAAACAATAAATGCATGAATGTAAAAACTAACCTGCACAGGATTCCTGTTATGATACTGGGCTCTGGTATACTGCAGGTACTAACTTTAAAAATATATAGGCTTTAAAGCAATGAATGAAACATAATATATTCTAAAGAATTTGTTGAAAAGTAAAAATAGAAATACAAAAAATTGAAAAACAAAATTGAAAAATACTATAAGTGCAGAAAAAGCAAAAGTCTACAGTTACTATTACAATTACGTCCACAAAACGACATGAAATTTTTTACTACAACAGTTCTCAAATAAAAATACAACACATTTCAATCATAAGTAACAAACAAACACAAAAGCAAACTACACTAGACTCATAAAGTATCAGTTTTCAGTTTATTCCTCCTCCTCCTCATCATCATCTTCTTCTTCTTCTTCCTTAACTTCTTGAATAGGAGCATAGGGAGTGAAACTGAGACAAGAAGGAAATTCCACATTGGGGTCTCCCCTAAGATGTCTCACTATAGCATTCTCAAAATCAAAATCATGTTGAACTCTCCTTTGCAGATTTTCATCATTATAAGAATTTCTTGCTCCAATCTCTCCCAACTGACCCTGAATACTAATTATGACCATTTTTTGAATCATGAGTTGGCCCATAACATTTTCTAATGATGCAGAGAAATAAGTAGATGCATCTGCAGCTGATGTAGAGGGTCTATCCCTTCTTCCCCCTCAAGATTCAACAAATGATTCAACTCTTTGAATCATATGCCTCCCAATAGGATTTTTTGGTTGTAATATTTCTTCATTTCTATGGGACTCTACTCCTAATTGTTAACATAAAGTGAAAATCAGAGAAAGGTATCCCAAACCACTAGCTGTAGAACAACCAGCTATACTTCAAGCATGATGAACTATAAGTGCACCAACATCTACTGCTTTCATGTTATGAATGCAATAGTTCACCACAACTATATCTTTTGTAACATTGGCAAGATGATTCACTGGCAAAAAACTAGTAGAAGTAAAGTGATGCCATACCTTTGACTGGATAACAACATGGAAGCGGGGAAGTTAACTATCTTGTTATTCTTAATCTTCCACTCTCCTCTTCCATCACTAAAAAAGGCAAGCACTTCATCCAGTGATGAATAAATAAACACAAATGCAACATATTCATCAAAAAATACATTTCTAAGCCCATAAAAAGTATTGATATGATCAACAAAAAAACTCGACTTATTTACCTCTTAACAGTATGTGGTCACCAGCAGTGAATCTAAAGTTGGAATAAAACTCTCGAATCATTGGGATAATCACTACTACACTGAAGTAGCATAATCTTTCCCAATATCTGACAAGGATCATCCTCTTGATCTCTCCACCCGGGTTTGCAAAATGCTCATTCTTGGATCAATCTTATGGTCTCCATTTATCTATTGCCATTATGTTGGGCCTTGAGGTTAACGAATCTTTGTGAATCAAAATCCTCAGATGTCCTTCCTCTCTTAACTCGAGGAGCCATTGAAAATTCAACAAAAACCCAAAGAAATTTTAAAAAAATTACTAAATAAAAAATCTAACTCCTTAAGTAAGATTATTTGGTAAGAAAATTTTCACCATGAGTTTTCATCAATTTTTTTTACAAAAATAAAATATTTTTAAGTTAAAGTGAAGCTTTTACTAAGAGAAGATAAAATCTATGATTTTTGGCCTCCAAAATCTTTTTTAATGTCCTCAATAAGAAGCCCTAGGTCAAGGTTTAGAGGTAGAAGATGACCCAAACAATGAAAATGGAGCTTGTTCGTGCAATTTCCTGATTTTTTAGGCGATCTGGCTTGTTTGGGTCTTTGGCGCATCATGCGCCAACGCTCTGTAAAATGGCACATCTTGCGCTAGAGCTTAAATTCACCATATTTAGGTTTCTGTGGAAATCTGATCCGTACCGCCTTATGTCAACCTCTAATTAACTTAAATGAATATTTCTATGCATACACAAACATCATTCCAACACCAAACTTTCACAAACAACACAAAACTCACATTTATATATAAAATCCATGCTAATACAAACTAACAATTTTGAATCCATCAAAACATCGAATTTGGTGTTCTAAAGCAAACCAACATCCTAACAGTGAAATCTAAACATCAAAATACAAAGGATAAATATAAATAGTGCAACAATAGAAAGGAAATGCAATCTAACTTAACAAACTAACACAAGTAGTATTAAACAAAATATTTTGTGCATAAATTATGTTCAAACATCTTCTTCACTCTCATCCTCCTGGATATCTCCCTTCAATTGGTAGTGCACATACAAGTTGAAGAAGGGTTGATGTGGAAACTTATCAGTTGAATCCTCTCCAATCCAACATTGTGTCTTGGACATACATACCAAACCATCTTCAATACACCCAGATGATCCAACATTTTATATGATACAGCATTTTAGAAATATTCCCAATCACATGCATAAGATTCTACATTTCTTTCTCGATCTTCTTGATTCTCTTCAAAAGTGCATTCAAATTATAGTTGGGCTGAATAGGTGATGAATTCTAACATCCTTGCTCCATCAGCAAATTCATATCATTTTCTTCTCCCATTCCAATACAACTTCAATAAACGTCCGGATCCATCGGCTTCCAAGGAAGAAACACTTTTTCCCAACTTTCGTAAGGTATTTGCAATTGACTGCACAGTAGAAAAATAGTGGATGGATGTCCAAGTCCAGTTGTAGATCCATTAATAATCAAACCTAAAACTAATTTTAAAATTATGAATCCAACATCAATAGGTTTCCTGGTTTGAATATAGTAATTTAAAATAACGCTCTCTTTAGTTAACTTACCAATCCTCATGGTGGGCAGTAATTTTGATGCAACAAAGAAGTGACATGCTTTAGAAGTATGATTTAAGAATGATGACGAAAAACTTACATTCTCATCATCTATGGCCTCACAATTTGCATCTTCATCCGTAAGGTACTGGTAAAGTTCATTCATATTGTCCCTTGTAGGCGTAAAATTTGCTAATAGTAGATAGAAACATTCTCAATCATAAACATCTCGTTTATTATTGAAGGAGTGAACTGCTCAAATATGCCTCGCACATAGACCGTTACTTAGTTGATCCCACGAAGATTCACATAAAACTCTTTCACTACAGGGATGACTACAACGACAGTAGTGTAGCAAAGCACTTCCCAGCGCCTCAACGCAATAATCTCTTCCACTCGAGTATTCGGTGTGTTGAATCCTCGATTCACAAATCACTTTTCTTTGATTAGCCTCTTCTTCACTAGAACTCTATCATGTAATTTCTGGGCATCAAAACTAACAAACTTTCTCCCGTTGAAAATTCCAAATCTCGCAGTATTCTCAGAGTGGTAAGCCATTGGATTTGAAATCTAGTGGCTTCTCCCCATTTTACCCTTTGAAATAGCCTTAAGATTCAGTTTTTAGGAGTTATAAGGAGAGAAGAATCTGCCAAAAACTGCTCTTTGAAATTTTTAAGTCATCTTCTTCGCCGCGGTGTATCATGCACCAGCTCTCTGGATTTCGGTGCATCATGCGCTAGTTCCAAAAATAACACTATTTTGATTTCGATCTAATAAATTCTTAATTTTTCCATAAAAATAGGAAAATAAAAATGTTTCTAAATATTTTCTTAAATACACAAACTTCATTAATACCTAAACATAAATATACGTAAGATATTTCAAACACAAAAAAAACTAAAAAGCAAACTAAATAACGATTTATATGGGTAGCCTCTCACAAAGCGCTTGGTTTGATGCCGTCAGCCCGACATTCCCAGTCTCATTTTGGGTGACCCAATATTACAGTTTCTTTAAATGTTGGTCTTTGACCATCAAAATATGGTTTCAATGTGTGCCCATTCACTTTAAATATTTTTCAAGTCTTGGGGTCTTCAATATTGCTCCATATGGATAGACTTTTATAACTCTGAATGTCCCTTTCCACCTAGACTTCAATTTTCCAAGAAATAATTTCAATCTTGTATTATATAATAAAACTTCCAGTCTAGGTTCAAATTCTTTTTTTACTATCTTCTGTCATGTCATTCTTTCATCTTTTCCTTATAAATGCTCGCATTATCGTAAGATTCATTCATAATTTCCTCAAGCTCATTCAATTGCAGTAATCTTTTCTCACCAGCTTCTTTCAAATTGAAATTGAATTCTTTTATAGCCCAATAAGCTTTATGCTCTAATTCAACTAGCAAGTGACAAGTCATCCCAAAAATTAATCTATATGGGGACATTCCTATAGGTGTCTTATAAGCAGTCCTGTATGCCCATAATGTCGTATCTAATATAGCAGATCAATCCATTTTTTTATGATTAACTCTCTTTTCTGTACTTCTCTTAATTTCACGTTTAGATAATTTTGCTAAACCACTAGTCTATGGATGATAAGTAGTTGCAATTTTATGCTTTATATTATATTTTTCCACCAACATTGCAATTATTGCATTATTAAAATGAGATCCTCCACTAGTAATAATTACTCTTGGCATTCCATATCTTGTAAAAAAATTTTTAATTAAAAATTTTGAAACACTCCGAGCATCACATCTAGGTAAAGCAATAGATTCAATCTATTTTGAAATATAATCCACTGCAATCAATATATATACATATTTCTAAATGAAGGTATAAACGGTCTTATAAAATCTAATCTCCATGCATAAAAATTTTAATTTTTCAAATTAAAATTTAGAGGCATTTCTTTTTTTTGTTTTTGAAATATTACCTACTCGCTAACACCGATCACATGTTTTCATATATATATATATATATATATATATATATAAA
>JXCR01084449.1:29901-63887 GCA_002079205.1 Phalaenopsis hybrid cultivar | reverse complement strand
TTGTAAAATTTTATAAACAGTCTATCATTTCCAAAATGACCTCCAAATTCAGAATCATCAGATTTCTGAATAATTTCCTGAATTTTTTTATAAGGCACACATCGTCTCATTACTAAATCTTTACATTACTTATACAAATAAGGATCATCCCAAAAATAAGATTTTACATCATGAATGAATTTCTTCTCCTGCTGTTTTATCAGTCCATATGGTAAAATACCACTAACAATATAATTTACAATATCAACATATCAAGGTATTTCCCATCCTTTTACAACATAAAGTTGTTAATCAGGAAAAGTTTCATTAGTTTCCTTTTCCAAATCAAGTATTTCTTCATGTTTTAGCCTAGATAGATGATCAATAATTTGATTATCTGTCCTTTTCTATCGACTATTACAAAATTAAACTCTTGCATCTGGAGTACTCATCTAATTAATTTTTGTTTAACATCCTTCTTTTACATCAAATATTTAATAGTTGAATGGTCAGTATGCACAACATATTTAGCTCAAATCAAATATGATATAAACTTATCAAAAGCATACACAATGGCTAATAACTCTCTTTGAGTGGTGGTGTAATTAGTCAGAGCATCATTAAGAGTCTTACTAGCATAGTATATGAATTTAAAAATCTTATCATATCTCTGCCCTAATACAACTCCAATAGCATAATAACTTGCGTCACACATTAATTTAAAAGGTTTCTCCAAATCAAGTGAAACAATTATAGGAGCAGTGATTAATTTTTTCTTTAAAGATTCAAAGGCTTTAAGGAAATGTTGATTAAAGTCAAATCTTGTATCTTTTTCCAGAAGTTGGCATACAGGTTTAGTAATTTTTGAAAATTCTTTAATATATCTCCTGTAAAATCCAACATGTCCTAAAAAGCTCCTAACTCCTCTTATTTTAGTAGGTGGAGGTAAGTTTGATATAACTTGTATTTTCGTAAAATCTACATCCATGTCATTTTATGAAATTTTATGTCCAAGCACAATTCCTCCTGCAAACATGAATTAACATTTCTCCCAGTTCAATATAAGATTAGTCTTTTCACAAAATTTCAGAACTTTCTCTAAATGATTTAAACATATTTTAAATGAAGTTCCAAATACAGAAAAATCATCCATAAAGACTTCAATCCGTTTTTCAATCAAATCACTGAAAATTGACATTATACATCTTTGAAATGTTGCAGATACATTACATATTCCAATGGGCATTCGCCTAAAAGCAAATATTCCATAAGGACCAGTAAATATTGTTTTCTCTTTGTCCTCTGAACCAATAGATATTTGATGATAACCGGTATATCCATCTAGAAAATAAAAATATTTGTGCCCAGCCAGTCTATCTAACATCTGGTCTAAGAAAGGTAAAAGAAAATGATCCTTCCTGGTGGCAGCATTTAATTTTTTTATAATCTATGCAAATTCTCCAACCAGTGACTTGTCTTGTTGATATTAAGTCATTATACTCATTTGTCACTACAGTCACACCTCCTTTCTTTGGAACACAGTGAATTTGACTTACCTAAGCACTGTCTGAAATTGGACATATTATTCCAACATCTAACCATTTTAAAATTTCTTTCTTCACAACTTCTTTCATCATAAAATCTAATCTCGTTTGAGGATCAGTTCTTGGTTCATGTTGATCTTCTAAGAAATTTCTATGCATACAAATTAAAGGACTGATTCTTTTAATATCAGCTAATGTCCATCCAAAAGCTTTCTTATATCTTTTCAAAATTTCCAACAACTGTTGTTCTTTCTTATCAATTAATTCAGATGATACTATAACAGGTAATGTCGATAAATTTTATAAAAATGCATACTTGAAATGTGTAGGAAGTGTTTTCAGTTCTAGTTCAGGAGGTTTCTAAACAGATGAAATCAAATTCTTGTTACTTCCTATAGGATTTAACATTTCAAATTTTTCCTAAACATAATCCAAACCCTCTTTTCTCACTTCCATAGATTCATCTTGAATTTTATCCTCATTTTGATATTCCATATACTCCTTTTCAAATTCTCTTTCAAAATTCTTCTTAAAATATTCATGGCTTAACTATTAGTTAATATCCATTCTGAAGCATTCAATCTCTTGCTCTCTTTTAGGGTATCTCATTAATTTTGAAATATTAAATGTAACCTTTTACCTTTTGATCACTAGCTCTCATAATTAGTTCTCCTTTATGCACATCTATCAAAGCTCTTCCAGTGGCTAGGAAGGGTCTTTCTAAAATGATAAGAATTTCTTTATCATCCTCCATATCTAATACAATAGTCCACAAGAAAGATAAATTTACCAACCTTTACTAAAACACCTTTTATAACTCTTTTAGGATAGGTAATCGAACGATCATCTAACTGAAGAGTTACAGTAGTAGGTGAAATATCTCCTGAGCCCAACCTTCTGAAAATTGATAACGGCATAAGATTAATACTAGCCCCTAAATCACATAAAGCTTTTCCATAAAATCATTTGCCAATAGCACAAGGAATTGTAAAACTTCCACGGTCTTTAAATTTTTTAGGAAGTTTTTTCAGAATTATAGCACTACACTCTTCACTTAGTGCAACAGTCTCATTATCTACAAACTTCCTTTTCTTATTAAGTATATCCTTCATAAACTTCATATAGCTTGAAATTTATTCCAAAGCTTTAAAAAATGAAATTTTTATCATTAATTTCATTAAAATTTCCAAAAATTTAGCAAATTGGTTATCTATGTTTTTTTGCTTCAATTTTTGAGAAAATGGAGGTGGTGGTCTTTCTATAGAGATTTTCATTGGTTTAACAGGACTTTGTGCTTCAAAATGAAAATCTTCACTAGATTTTTCATTTTCCACCTCATCCTTTTCAATTTCAACTTCTTGTTGAACTTTATTTTATAATTCTTTTCCACTTCATAGTTGAATAGTTTTAATTTGCTCTTTGTTTTGATCTTTAAGATTTACTTCAACATTACTAGGCAATGTTCCTGGAGGTCTATTGCTAAGTGCGATAGAAATACATCCTAATTGATTTTTCATGTTTCTAATTACAGCTCATTGACTTTGTAATTGACTTCCCATTTGTAATATCAATTCTTCCTATGTAATGTTTTCTCCTTACTTTGCAAATTATTAAAACCAGGGGGTATAAAGGTTTATAAGATTGATTCCCTTGATTGTTGAAATTTTCTAATGGGTTCAAATTATTGTTTCCCCATTGTTGATTTGCAGCATTAGCATTATTGTTACTCCAACTAAAATTTGGATCATTCTTCTAACCAGGATTATAATAATTGGCATAAGATTTATTAGAACGATTGTTTATTTCATTTAAAGTTTCATAAGAAGATTGAGATTCTATCATTTGTCCCAATAAGTTTTCCTCAAGCACAAGTGCTATATGAGAATAATTCATTCCATATAGATCTATCTTCTTTAATATAAAAGCAATTTGGGTAGATAACAAAGATATTGCATCAAAATCATGAATACTAGCTACTCTTTTTGGATTTACCATTTTAGAGGGCCATCGAAAATTATTAGGAGCCATATCTTTAATTAATGAATATGCTTCATCGAATGGTTTTTAGATTTATGATCCAACAGCAATAGCATCAATTATTAATCTAAGAGATCCAACCAACCCATTATAAAAAGTTTGAGTTATTAACCAATCTGGCAACGCATGGTTTGGACACTTTCTAAGGAGATCTTTAAATCTTTCTCAGACTTCATAAATTGATTGCCCTTCAATCTGACAAAAAGATGTTATATCATTTCTAAGTTTAGCAGTTTTTGAAGGTAAGAAATATTTTGATAAAACTTTTTGTGACAAATCTCCTTATGTTCTGATAGATCCGGGTGCTAATAAATTTATCCACATTAAGTCTAAGTCTGACAATATCATTTGACACTCTATCATATTTAAATTTAGCACACAATTCTAGAAAACTAGCAAAGTGTAAACTAGGATATTCAGTTGGTGTTCCTCTAAACTGACTGTTTTGTACCATTTGGATAATAGTTGGTTTAAGCTCAAATGAATTGATAGCTACAACAGGGTTTTGTATGCTCAAATGAGTTTCATCTGCTGTAGGATTAGCATAATCTCTTAAAGGTTTCTGCTGGTGTTCAGTTTCATTTCTAGCATTACTCAAATTGCAAGCCATTTTGCTAAAATGATTTATTTCTTTTTGTTGTTTTCTAATTTTTCTAATAGTTTTCTCTATCTCAGAATCGTAAGGTACTAAATTTTTAGATCTTACACTACTCATAAGCAAACAAAAAAAGTATTTAAAAATAAGCAAACACACTTAAAAAAGAAAATGTTCAAAAATAAACTACAAACACTTCTTTTTATATATATCTCTATAATAAAATAAAATAACTTACTAGTATTTTCTGTTAATTCCCCAACAACATCACCAAAAACTTGATGCGGGTAAATTTTGTAAATATTTTTCAATATTACAAAATACACACGACATATATAAAAATAAATATGCAATATAATCCCAAAAAAATATCTTTTATGAAAATAGTTTATCTTTAAAACTCTGTTTAAAGTACGAAATCCCCTTTAAAATCAACCCAAGTATACACATCGCTCAAGTAATAAAAGTTTCTAATGGAGTCTTAGATATTGATCTCACAGGAAAGTTGGAAAAACCTACAAGTAAATTGTGAAAATTATTTTATAATTTAAAATACAAAAAAAATGTAAAACGCAAAGTTTAAATATTAACAACTAAAGTGAATGATATACAAAATGTAGTTGAAAGACAAATTTAACTAACTAAAAACTAAAATTTTAAAAGTAAAATTATGAAATCTAAAGAAAATTTTTGTTGATGAAAGATTCAAATTTAAGAAAGCATCCTTACCCTTTACAATGAGTATATGGATTATGAAGAAATTAAAATAATTTAAATATAAATATATAAACTGTTTTGTGCCAAATAGAAGTAATCTTATTCTTTACCCTCTTTAAAGCGCTATAAAGAATATTGACTAATCCAGAGTTTTGTCCCTAATTTCATGGTTAGGCTGGGAGGATACCAACTACCACTCCAGAGCTCCCACTACTCCCTTTCCTGAGGGCTAACAATCTGACCAAAGGAAAATATGTTGAGATTTTCACACCTATTTTACACTGATTTTGAAGATATTGCTCTTTAAAGAAAGATATTTTGCATTTCTTTGGCTTTAGGTACAATAAATTGAATTTTGGAGAGAAAGAAACAAAAATGGTGCAATTTGGAGAAAAAATGAGAAAGAAATGAAATTTTGCCCATCACCTTTCGATAAGTCTTTCGATGCTTAATCTCTTTTACACTTATTGCATATTTTTGAATGAGATTACACTTTAAAGGAAGGTTGTATTCATGTTTTTTTATAGGGTTATCTGTTAGGAACACAACACAACTGAAATGGGGCAAAATAGAGCTAAAACGGAGCGAAACGGAGCGAAACAGTGGAGCTGCGCAGTCTGCTTGCTGACAGCGCCCAAAACGGTGCCGATGACAGGATTTACCCGAGAAGACTGAAAAATGACAAAAAACCTCGCTGACAACGCCCTTGAGCCTGCCGACGGCGAGCGGGATGACTGTGGACCGACTTTTGGCGGTTATGGGCCGAAATTCAACGTATTTGGACGCTTTTTGAAAGGACTCTTGTGGCAACTCTTAAAACATCATCCCTACACTTTAAAAGAACAAATTTAGGTTAGAAAAAGTAGATTTTGTGAGAGGAATGTTAGAAAAAGTGTGGAGAAAGTTTAGGGTTTTAAGAATAGGAGTAGAAATGTAGATTTCTACTCTTTTGGAGAGATTGGAGAGAAGATATTTAGAGAATTTGTAAGGAGATGTTCTAGCATTGCATGGATCGGAGGGAGACTTTGTGGGGAAGATATTCATCTTTCTTTCAAATGGAAAAAAGCTAAGTATTGTGTTCTTTATTATCCTTTAATTTTTGTAAACACTAGTGGATTTGCTTTGGTTAAATGAAGTTTCCGTTGTGTTTTCTTCGTGTTTTGTGACGGGCTTCTCTTACTCTCTCTTCTTGTTTGGAAATAATGGTATGAGAAGATTATACTGTTGTTTTCATTTTTCTTTTCTTTTGTAATGAGTAGAATTCATGATTAGGATTTTGTGATGCATGTTAGAAGTAGATTTAATTATCAATGTGATGGTTTTTACTTGCACTTTATTTACATTACAATAAAGGCCTGTTGTAGTGTTAAAATTTGTTGTAATTGCATTAAGACCCGAGAGGGCTATGTAATTCTCAACAAAGTAGTGCCACATTCAGATTCCATGGATGGTTAAGTTCATGGGAGTTGAATGCAAATAAATAGAGAAATATACTTTTATGGGCGTAGAATTGGAGATTTTAGGGTGACAGACTAAAATTTCCAATTCGGTCGTATTATTTGAGTACTGAAGCGGAGATGTTAGCCCTCAGGTGAGGGGAATGTGGGAGCTCCGAAGTGAGAGCCGCTATCCTCCCAGCCTAGCCACGGATTCAGTAAACAAGCATAGAATTAGTCAATGTTCTTTATGTCTGGACCAAAAGATAAAGAATAGGATTGCTCCTATTTGGCACATACAATATTTAATGCATCTCATTCCTTTACATTATCCAATTCATTACATAATAATAGTAGTTTTTAATATCTTAAAATTCTCCAAACCAATTCATCCAAAAAGGGTTATCTTTAGAATTAATAATTGCATTTAATTATAGTTACTATCTTTACATTTAACACTTAAATTTAGGAGTAGTTGCTAGATAAAACATCATTTTAATCAACATTCCAAACTAAGGACTAATAGTAGTAGATTAGAATTTTACTAAGGACCTCTTACCTCGCTTCCCTGTGGGATCGATAAACAGGACTCCACTAGAGCCTTGTATTACTTGAGGGATACGTATACTTGCGTTTGAAATTGTGACTTTACGAAATCATTATAAATATATAAATCTGAGTTCATAAATTCTTGCATATTAAAAGTTGCATCAAGTTTTTGGCGTAATTGTCGGGGGTTTAAATCTTCTAGTAGTTGTGTCAAATTCTTGTATTTTTAAGCATATATAAAGACGCTGTCACAATCTCGCATTAGTTTCCAATCAACTGCAAATTGGGGATTTTAACCTGTCACCTTAAAATCTTCAATTTTGCATCCAACAAAGTATATTTTACTATTTATTTGCACTCAATTCCATGGATGGCATACTCTCTCATGAAATCACATGTGACTCTCCCCCTATTGTAGAAATCATAACCCTTTTCACAACATATGTTTCTCAACATGTTTTAACATTTTAGTTAGTCAGATGAAAAAGTAAATGAAGGTCGGAGTTTAAATCACCACAAATTATTAACATTTAAAATCATAGAAAAAAGAATCAATTCTTCACAAAACTATATCTCAATGTACGGAGAAGGATAAAGAAGATAACTCAGAATTCATGAGAAGGATATGAAAAAACACGGATTTCATATATAAAAATAAGTTTACAAAATAAAAGAAATAAAAGACACATTTTATCTCACAATCCTTCTCAAGAAAATCCTTAGAAGTTCTCTCCAAGCCTTTCTCTCCTTACAAACGCACTCAATTCTCTCTTAGAAGTGTAATGAAGAAGAAATCTCTCACCTTCCCTCTTTTTTTAAAACCCTAGAATAAGCTCCTCTTCTTCTCCTTACCTTTCTTGCCACCCCCACTTTCTTGTACTTTTTGTTGCCCCAACTTCAACTCCTTAAAATCTCTCTTTTATTTTGGGCTGCCTCTTTTCAAAAGGAACTCAAAATTTCATCCAAAGTTCCCTCTAAAAGTCGACTCTTTTAAATTTAAAAGATGTGTCATTTAATCCAAAAGACATATTCTTTCATAAAAGAACCTTCCAAAGTATCTACATGCATTGAATTACACCAATAGGTGTGTAGAACAAGTGTCCCTTTAAAATTCATCTCTGGCACATCATGTGTCAGATCTGGTGCATCATGCGTCAAGCCTCTATCAAACGACGCATCATGCGCCAAAATTCTAAAATTCACTATTTTGGCTCAAAATTTTGTGTCTTTTATCATTTTTGCTCCAAATACCTAAAATTAATATAACTGCAACAAAAACATAAAAACATTCTTCTTTAAAGTGTAATATCACCAAAAAATAAGCATAAACTATGTACTTAAAAAATATATTTTTTGGTGTATCAAGCAAAATAGGAGATTTATCTCTATCAGATCTTCTATTTTTTCATAGTAAGAAAACCACAAGTTGAAGGCAAATATAATGATGATGAAGGCCGAGAGGAGTTCAATTAGGTGCTCCCCTCCCGCCTACGGTAGAAAAAGATCTTGGGAGAGAACATTCGGGTTGAGAGCATCATGACAATCAATTGATTTAATTTGTTAGGCCTTATTGACATAGAGTTTTCAGACTTGGATGAATTCAATACATTATACACTAGCTCCTGAGGGGACTTTTATGTAGGACTTGGACGCTGGAGGCGACGGAGGGTCCTTAAGGCAGCCTGTTGAAACATAAAAATTTTTTCCAAGAAAAGCTTTTGTAAATATTTATTTTTTGTAAATAAAATCTTTTGTATAGAATATACTAGTACATCTTTCATTTTGAATTGAATGAAGGTTCTCAATCATTTTTGTATACCTTTGCTTCTCTTTAATATTTTATCTTCACTGGCAATATTTTTAATTGTTTGTTATATGTGTGACTTTTAATCGTATGTCACTAGATATGGTCTATCTGTTCAACTTTAGCATGCCAGTCTCCCTGCTCAAGGCTTACGATATTCATTTCCTCATTAACAAGGTCAAAGAACCCATAACTCTGAACATGGATAAAATAATTTGCTTTCCATCCTTTGCAGAGTTGGTTGCTACAAGGTAGGGAACCACCTTCGTCCTTATTT
Organism: Phalaenopsis hybrid cultivar; assembly: GCA_002079205.1. NCBI lineage: Eukaryota > Viridiplantae > Streptophyta > Magnoliopsida > Asparagales > Orchidaceae > Phalaenopsis > Phalaenopsis hybrid cultivar. The sequence goes on along the minus strand of JXCR01084449.1, from coordinate 54,949 downwards.
AGTTTGAATTCATAGTCGTAGTTTTGGTGATTCTTAAGAACTGAGGGTCAACCGTTGGATGTTGGATTTTAATTGGGTGCTTTAAACTATTTTTTGTCACCTAGATGTTTTTGATATGTCATGTTCCAATATAAGTCTTACAAGTACTATCTCATTTGCTCGATTGGATTGATGCCTTAGTCGGATAAATGACCAAACTCACTATTGGAGTGGTTTGTGTCAAACCCTTCACAAATCATGTCTCTACCAAGTAGGGAACCACATTCAGGGTTCTATCCTCATTGAGCTTTGAGATTGACTTATTTATGCATGGCATTGAAGGTCGGATTTCGTGTTTGTACTCCGATCAAACCTATGTGGTGTCATCGTCAATTATGTTTATTATTTTATATCGATTGAAAGTCCAATGTGTCATTGTTAGATTTTATGACATTGATTACTGATCGACGAGTTTTTATATGCTTAAAATATAAGATAATTGTGGACGTAATAAATATGCAATAATTATAAAGTCACACTTATCAACGCAAGTATATGTATCGCTCAAGTAATATAGAGCTCTAATGGAGTACTAGATATCATTCTCATAGGGAGTGGTTTAGAACTGCGAACTAAGATTTTAGAAAAGAAATACTTTAATCACAACAACGAAGTTCAATTTGCTTATCTGTCACTAATAGACAATTGACATAAATAGGTAATTTTAATAACTATTAAATAACTAATGATACTGAGGAGGGTTTAATTATCATATTCAATACATAAGAAAACATCCTTCTCCTTGTCAAAAAATTATAGTAAATGGATAAAGTGAACTAGTTCAATTTATATTGTGTCAAATAAGTGCATGCCTATTCTTTGCCTTTTGGTCCAGGCATAAATAACATTGACTAATCCTACACTTGTTTACTGAATCTGCGGCTAGGCTGGGAGGATACCGACTCCCACTTTGGAGCTCTCACGTTCCCCTCACCTGAGGACTAGTAACTACACTTCAGCACCCAAACAATAGGACCGAATTGGGGATTTTAGTCTGTCATTCTAAAATCTCCAACTTTATGCCCAATAATATTATTTCCTTATTTGTTTGCACCCAACTTCAAAGGGCTTTGACCTCCCTGAATCTTGGATGTAATCTTCACTTTAGTTGTAAAACTCAACATATTTTAACAAATAATTGGCCAGATGGAAAGTAAATTAAGATCGAAGTGAAAAGATCATCACAATTTCTTAAACATTTTCATCGCTTTAGCAATTTAAATCACTATTTCACAAATCTCAAGACAAGGAGAAAGACAGAGTAAACTACTCAGATCTCATGGCAAAAACACAACAAAAATTCAATTCAAATTACCATTTCACAAATCTCGAGACAAGGAGAAAGACAGAGAAAATTACTCAGATCTCATGGGGAAAGCACAACAAAACTCGGAATTCATATATAAAATCAAAGTCATACAAACTATAACAAATAAATAACTTATCTCTAAATTTCTCCCCCACAACAAAACTCAAAAGACTTCATATATAAAATCAAAGTCATACAAACTACAACAAGTAAATAACTTATCTCTAATTTCACCTATATAAAATCAAAGTCATAGAAACTACAATAATAAATAAACTTATCTCTAATTTCTCCCAGAAAACTCCTCGAAGTTCCTCTGAATCTCTTCCTTTCTTTACAGCACACAGAATTCCTCTTTGAAGCTTCATATATAAAATCAAAGTCATACAAACTACAACAAGTAAATAACTTATCTCTAATTTCTCGTCATATATAAAATCAAAGTCATACAAACTATAACAAGTAAATAACTTATCTCTAATTTCTCCGATATAAAATCAAAGTCATAGAAACTACAATAATAAATAAACTTATCTCTAATTTCTCCCAGAAAACTCCTCGAAGTTCCTCTGAATCTCTTCCTTTCTTTACAACACACAGAATTCTTCTTCAGAACTCTCCTCAAAGTTCCTCTGAATCTCTTCCTTTCTTTACAGCACACAAAATTCCTCTTTGAAGTAGCAAGGAAGTTCCTCTGAATCTCTTCCTTTCTTTACAACACACAGAATTCCTCTTCGAAGTAGCAAGGAGATTTCTTTACAACACACAGAATTCCTCTTTGAAGTAGCAAGGAGGAAGAAATCTCTCACTTTCTCTCCACTCCTACAATCTCTCGAAGAATTCCTCACAATATTGGAACCTTTCTAATCTTTAGGAACTCTCTCTAGCACTTCCTTTACTCCTTAGATTCTTTCCCCCTTCTCCAGACTCTCCAATTTTTGGCCAAAATAGTCTTTTAAGGTCGTGGATGAGTGACCGACGACTTTTTACATGCTTAAAATACAAGATAAATATGGACATAATAAATATTCAATAATTATAAAGTCAAACTTATCAACGCAAGTATACGTATCGTTCAAGTAATATAGGACTCTAATGGAGTCCTAGATATTGATCCCATTGGGAGTGATTTAGAACTGTGAACTAACATTTTAGAAAAGCAATACTTTAATCACAACAACAAAGTTCAATTTGCTTATCTGTCACTAATAGGCAATTGAAATAAATGGATAATTTTAATAACTATTGAATAACTAATGATACTAAGGAGGGCTTAATTGTGATATTCAATATATAAGAAAACAGTCTTCTTCTTGTCAAGAAATTATAGTGAATGGATAAAGTGAATTAGTTCAATTTATATTGTGCCGAATAGGAGCATACCTATTATTTACCCTTTGGTCCAGGCATAAAGAACATTGACTAATCCTACGCTTGTTTACTGAATCTGCGGCTAGGCTGGAAGGATACCGACTCTCACTTCGGAGCTCCCACGTTCCCCTTAGTTGAGGGTAAACATCTACACTTCAGTACCCAAACGATAGGACCGAATTAGGGATTTAGTCTGTCACTCTAAAATCTCCAATTCTATGCACCCAAACGATAGGACCGAATTGGGGATTTTAGTCTGTCACTCTAAAATCTCCAATTCTACGTCTACCGGCTCTCACTTCAGAGCTCCCACGTTCCCCTTGCTTGAGGGCTAACATCTACACTTCAACAGAAACGATAGGACTAAATTGACCCAACCGATAGGACCGAATTGAGGATTTTAGTCTGTCACTCTAAAATCTCCAATTCTATGCCCTGATCCCACGTTCCCCTCACATGAGGGCTAACATTTACACTTCAGCACCCAAATGATAGGACCAAATTGCGTTCCCCTCCCCTGAGGGCTAACATCTACACTTCAGTACCCAAACGATAGGACCAAATTGGAAGATTTTAGTTGCCTGAGGGCTAACATCTACACTTCAACACCCAAATGATAGGACCAAATTGAGGATTTTAGCTTTCCACTCTAAAATCTCCAATTCTACGCTCGATAATTTTTATTTCCCTATTTATTTGCACCAAATTGGGGATTTTAGTCTGTCACTCTAAAATCTCCAATTCTACGCTCGATAATTTTTTTTCCATATTTATTTGCACCCAACTTTTCACTCTAAAATCTCCAATTCTACGCCCGATAATTTTATTTCCCTATTTATTTGCACCCAACTTTCCTCTAAAATCTCCAATTCTACGCCTGATAATTTTATTTCCCTATTTATTTGCACCCAACTTCTAATCTAAAATCTCCAATTCTACGCCCGATAATATTATTTCCCTATTTATTTGCACCCAACTTCCGAGGGCTTTGAAAATCTCCAATTCTACGCCCGATAATATTATTTCCCTATTTATTTGCACCCAACTTCCAAGAGCTCCAATTCTACGCCCGATAATATTATTTCTCTATTTATTTGCACCCAACTTCCAAGGGCTTGGTCCAATTCTACACCCGATAATATTATTTCCCTATTTATTTGCACCCAACTTCCAAGGGCTTTAACCTCCTTGAATCTTGGATGTAATCTTCACTTTAGTTGTAAAAATCAATATATTTTAAGAAATCAATTGGCCAGATGGAAGGTAAATTAAGATCGAAGTGAAAAGATCAATTTCATAAACATTTTCATGGCTTCACCAATTCAAATCACCATTTCACAAATCTCCAGGCAAGGAGAAAGATAGAGAAAACTACTCAGATCTCAAGGGGAAAACATAACAAAACTCAGAATTCATATATAAAATCAAAGTATACAAACTACAACAAGTAAATAACTTATCTCTAATTTCTCCCCAAGAATACTCCTTGAAGTTCCTCTGAATCTCTTCCCACACAGAATTCCTCTTTGAAGCAGCAAGGAGGAAGAAATCTCTCACTTTCCCTCCACTCTTGCAATCTCTCGAAGAATTCCTCACAATATTGGAACCTTTCTAATCTCCAGGAACTCTCTCTAGCACTTCCTTTACTCCTTAGATTCTTTCCCCCCTTCTCCAGGCTCTCCAATTTTCGGCAAAAATAGTCTTTTAAAGTTGTGGATGAGTGACCGGCGACTTTATATATGCTTAAAATTCTGCTGCTAAAAGATTTAATTCCTCAGCAACTGCACCAAAAACTTAATAACAATTATAGATTCGATAAAGATGTATATATAAAATATTCAATAATGGTAAAGTCACACTTATCAATGCAAGTATACGATAAATATGGACATAATAAATATTCAATAATTGTAAAGTCACACTTATCAACGCAAGTATACATATCGCAATATGGACGTAATAAATATTCAATAATTGTAAAGTCACACTTATCAACGCAAGTATACGTATAGATGGACGTAATAAATATTCAATAATTGTAAAGTCACACTTATCAACGCAAGTATACGTATCGATCAGATTTAATTCCTCAGCAACTGCACCAAAACTTAATAACAGTTATAGATTCGATAAAGATTTACTCACTCAATCACTCCCTGACAACGGCGCCAAAAACTTGACAGTGACTTTTTATATGCTTAAAATATAAGATAAATATGGATGAAACGGCGCCAAAAACTTCACAGCGACTTTATATATGCTTAAAATATAAGATAAATATGGACAGATTTAATACTGCTGCTAAAAGATTTAATTCCTCAGCAACTGTACCAAAACTTAATTACAGTTATGGATTCGATAAAGATGGATGTATATAATTATTCAATAATTGTAAAGTCACACTTATCAACGCAAGTATACGTATCGCTCAAGTAATATATAGCTCTAATGAAGTCCTAGATATTGATCCCACAAGGAGTGGTTTAAAACTGCAAACTAAGATTTTAGGAAAGCAATACTTTAATCACAACAATGAAGTTCAATTTGCTTATCTGTCACTAATAGGTAATTGAAATAAATGGATAATTTTAATAACTATTAAATAACTAATGATACTAAGGAGGGTTTAATTGTGATATTCAATATATAAGAAAACATCCTTCTCCTTGTCAAGAAATTATAGTGAATGGATAAAGTGAATTAGTTCAATTTATTTTGTGCCAAAAAGGAGCATACATATTATTTACCCTTTGGTCCAGTTGTAAAGGAATGAGATGCATTAAATATTGTATGTGCCAAATAGGAGCAATCATATTCTTCACTCTTTGGTCCAGTTATAAAGAACATTGACTAATCCTACGCTTGTTTACTGAATCTGCGGCTAGGCTGGGAGGATACTGTAAAGAACATTGACTAATCCTATGCTTGGTTACTGAATCTGCGGCTAGGCTGGGAGGATACCAGCGACTAATCCTACGCTTGTTTACTGAATCTGCGGCTAGGCTGGGAGGATACCGGCTCTCACTTTGACTAATCCTACGCTTGTTTACTGAATCTGCGGCTAGGCTGGGAGGATATCGGCTCTCACTTCAGAGTTCCCACGTTCCCCTCACCTTAGGGCTAACATCTACACTTCAGCACCCAAACGATAGAACCGAATTGGAGATTTTAGTCTGTCACTCTAAAATCTCGAATTCTACGCCCCATAATATTATTTCCCTAATTATTTGAACCCAACTTCCAAGGGTTTTGACTTCCCTGAATCTCAGATGTAATCTTCACTTTAGTTCTAAAACTCAACATATTTTAACAAATCAATTGGCTAGATTGAAAGTAAATTAAGATTGAAGTGAAAAGATCATCACAATTTCTTAAACATTTTCATGGTTTCACCAATTCAAATCACTATTTCACAAATCTCGAGACAAGGAGAAAGACAGAGAAAACTACTCAGATCTCATGGGGAAAACACAACAAAACTCGGAATTCATATATAAAATCAAAGTCATTTAAACTATAATAAGTAAATAACTTATCTCTAATTTCTCCCCAAGAATACTCCTCAAAGTTCCTCTGAATCTCTTCCTTTCTTTACAACACACAGAATTCCTCTTTGAAGCCTCGAAGTTCCTTTGAATCTCTTCCTTTCTTTACAGCACACAGAATTCCTCTTCGAAGTAGCTAGAAGGAAGAAATCTCTCACTTTCCCTCCACTCTTACTATCTCTCGAAGAATTCCTCACAATTTTTACACTCTATTGGAAATTCTATACACTAATGGAACCTCTCTAACCTTTAAGGCCTTTAGACTCCTTTATTTTTGGCCAAAATCTTCCCTTTATGGATGTGGATGAGTTTTCCCCAGAGTTGCTTAAGCACCCCTCTAAAATCCGGCCTTATTCAATGCACAAGTACACATAACCGTCAATCTCGCCGTCGGCAGCCTCGATGGCGCCGTCGGCGGGCTTCTGGAGAATTTTGTCCTGTAGCCTTGGGAAAAACTCGCCGTCGGCGGGGTCGATGGCGTCGTTGGCGGCCTAGTTCAAATCTCCACATTTTGGCTTATATTTTTAGAATTCGCTCCTTTTTGCATCTTTTTGCTCCAATGACCCTAATTCATCATTCCTGCAATAAAAAATCAAAAATACCTTTTTAATCTTTTTGCTCCAATGACCCTAATTCATCATTCCTGCAATAAAACATCAAAAATACCTTTTTTAAGAGTGCAATATCATTAAAAATAGTATAAAATAGGTATGAAAATCTCAACATATTTTCCTTTGGTCAATGAGCTTTCCCAAGAGTTGCCTAAGCATCCCTTCAAAATTTGGCTTTATCCAAAGCTTGAGTAGGCATAACCGTCGAGCTCGCCGTCGACAGCCTTGAGTGCGCCGTCGGCTGACTTCTGAAGAATTTTGTCCTGTAGCCTCGGGAAAAACTCACCGTCAGTGGGGTCAAGTGCGCCGTCGGCGACCTAGTTCAAATTTCCTCATTTTGGTCCTTTTTGCTCCAAATTCGCTCCTTTTTGCATCTTTTTGCTCCAATGACCTTAATTCATCATTCCTGCAAAAAAACATCAAAAATACATTTCTTTAAAGTGCAATATCATAAAAAATAGTATAAAATAGGTATGAAAATCTCAACATATTTACCTTGGGTCAAAATCTCCCAAACTTAACTATTACTTGTCCTCAAGTAATTTTAGTACTACATAAAAGTTATGATCTACTGCAGTAATGTTTTAATTCAGAAATACTATAAGTTTGATTTAAATAAATATCATAAGCAGATTTTCACAGAAAATTTAAGTAATTGAATTAACTCTGTAGCCATAAGGTTATGTAGTCATCAAGTTTAAGAGTTCTAGTCTTCTATTTATTTCAAGAATGACTATATGTTGAAATATTAAGTCACTTAGAATATCCAAAAGATAGGAACTTCATGAGAACTTTACTAGTAAAAGACCTATTCCATAAATATAAGTTCAAGAATGTATTTAAGTTTTCCTTTTAGGTAGGTCCAGTGAAGCCAATTTTTGATTAGGCATATTCTTAAGCTTCTCCTCACTTCCATAATTTTTTCTTTCTTTCCTCTTTTTTATTTGGATTGCTTTCAATCCTATATATTTTTCTTTTCTTTTCAAGGATTGTTTTCAATCATTTCTTTTTTCTTTTTCAAGTGAGGATTACTATATCTGGATAGCCTTTAATGATTTTGAACTTCACATTTCTTTCCCTAAATTTGAAACCCAAAGCATTCTCTTACTTTATAAATATTTCATAGTTTTTGCATCATTGAGCCCCAATCTTTTCTTTTCAAATGAATTTCTAGATTCTTAATATTTTAAAATATAGTTTTCCTTACTTTAAATAGTTAACTATAATCTTATTCTCTTATACTAAATATCTTAAGTTACAAAAATAATTTTCATTACAAAAATATTTCTTTCAATCTACCATAATATTTAAATAGTTACAAAAATATTGTTACCAGAATTAAATTCACTACATAAAATCATATAAATAATTTTTAAAAATATTGAAATAGAGGACATTCAATAGTTTATCTTTTTCTTCCCTCCCCCAAACTTAAATTTTTAAATATGAAATAATACAGGTGGAAAAAAAAACTATATATATAAATCATACCTCAGTATTGTAAGCATTTTCATCATTCTGAAATTTTTGCAGGCCTTCTCAAATTTTCTACTTCACCTGGTCTGTAATTTTAGGAGCTTTCTACACATATAAATCATAAGAGGAATTTCTGGGTAATGAAATTTTGAAATAAGTATAAAACTAAAACATTAAATAAGCACAATATTTCCTAACACTTACTTCACCTGGTCTATAATATTAGACGCTTTCTACACATATAAATCATTAAAGAAATTTTTATGAAATTTTGAAATAAGTATAAAACTAAAACATTAAACAAGCACAACATTTCCTAACACAATTACAATACTAAATAAAACAAATAAGTATAAAACTAAAACATTAAACAAGCACAATATTTCCTAACACAACCACAATACTACACAGTATAAAACTGAAACATTAAACAAACACAACATTTCCTAACACAACCACAATACTAAACAATTAAAATTAAAATTCGGAATAAAAAACACATTACATTACAATTTACAATTCTACTCAACATCTATTAAACTACACATGCACATTAAACTATAACACTAAGTTTATAACAAAAATTAAAAATCATCAAGTACAACATAATAATAAAAATGAAAGTCCAATTACATAAACATTCATTTCTATTACAAAAGATTACATAAATAAAATAACAAATATAAGTAAATAAAATTTCATTCAATATCGAAATCCCAAACAATATCTTCATTGCTTTGATCAGCAGGTGGATTGAGATGATACTAAGTATACCGGGGGCACTTAGGAAACGTAACATCAGGCTCACCCCTGTAGTGTCGGGCCTGAGCTTCATAATAAGCTACCTCAAAATTTGAATGCCTCTACAGGTACTCACTATCGTAGTCGTGTCGACGTTCTAAACCTCCAATCCTTTCATTTATCAATTCTATGCCTTTCCACTGTAAGGTCAACTGATTCATCAAATCAGAGAGGGTAGGGAAACTAGAAGGTGGAAGGTCAAAACTTGTAGATGGGACATCTCTACTAGTAGAAGGCTATTGATTTCTACTTCCAGTTCTCCATTTCTCATGGGATTCATAAGTCGTAAATTAGCCTTACTAATTGGTTTCATAGGGTAAACCCATTCTTCATCTCCACTTTCCACTCCAGAAAGTTTGGAAATCAAATAAGTAAGTCCAGGAAGTCCTAAACCTCCACTAGTCTCACTCATCTTAAGAATTATTCTCCCCACATTTATAGTTCTACTATTCTGAATACAGAAATTCATAATAGCACTATCTCTTGTTACCTCACTATGGTGATAGGTCGGTAACAGAGTAGAGGAAATAAAATAGTGATCTCTAGTTACCTCACTATGGTGATAGGTCGGTAACAGAGTAGAGGAAATGAAATAGTGTCATGCCCTAGAGGTGGCATTCAGCATAGATGCAGAAAAATTTACTTCTTCTCACTGCTTTATCTTCCATGTCCCTTTCCCAGCAGTGAGAAAGATGATCACATCATTAAGGGGGCCTTCCATTGTACTAAAAGATTCATATTCACAGCTATAAGAGTCTGGGACTTCATAAAAAGTGTTGATGCGAGCAGCAATAAACTCAACAAGAAATCCACGCACTTGAATGATTTCGTCATCAGAATAAATCACATTGGAGTAGAACTCCTTCATAAAATTTGCATCAGCTTTATTCGTGGTGTAACGAAAGTTTTCCCATCTCCGCTCCGCAATAACTCGTTCGATTTCTCCTCCCGGACTTTCAAAAACTCATTCTTGTATGCACTTCTTTCCTTTAAATATGGAAGTAAATTTTGTTTGAGCCATCGCATTGACGAAGCGAGACTCATCAAACTCAACTCTTCTCTTTTGACGTGGAGCCATTTCAATCTAATCAAATTATAGAAAAATTCCAAAAATTACTTCAAATATGCAAATCATGTCTTCCAATGGTAATTCAAAGAGTTTAACATTAAGATCCATGAATTTCTTCCTAAATTTTCTTCACATTCTCAATTTTTTTGGATGTCCTCAATGTGGAAGAAATCCATGCTGAAAATCAAATATTTTTAGCTTGGAGTGAAGCTTTTACCTAGAGATGATCAAATCCGATGTCAAAAAGCCTTGAAATCGTCTCCCAATCCAAGATCTCTCATACCCTAGGTCGAAAATGGCATTTTTTGGAGGAAGAGGAAGATGAATAGTGGCGGTTGACTGGTCAAAATTGCGGTTAATGGTGTTTTTCATGATCTCGCCATCGGCGGGGTCGATGGCGTCGTCAGCGCGCTCTATTGGAATTTTGAACTTTAGTCTCAGGAAAAATTCGTCGTCGGCGGAGTTAAGGGCACCGTCTGCGGGCTCTATTGGNAAAAACATCTTATGCTTAGTCTCAACTATACAGAGATCTAAAAGCAAAATTCTAAAGCAAAGCAAATATAAATTTCAAACCAACTATACAGAGATCTATAAGCATAATTCTAAGGCAAAGCAAATACAAAGTTCAAATCAATTCTATACAGAGATCTGAAAGCATAATTCTAAAGCAAAACAAATACAAAGGTCAAATCAAAATATATAGATAGAAAGAGTAGTATAAATCTACTAATCTTCAGACTCGGTACTCGATTCTCCTCTGAGATCACCCATTGATTGCACATGAAAGAAGAGGTTGTAGAAGGGTCGAAATGGAAATTCTTCAGTGGAATCCTCTTCTATTAACTTCATACTCCTCATTAGTCGTATCAAGCTATCTTCTAAGTGTCCGGAGTGCTCGAAATGTTCCTTCATCCTCTAGTATAGATGATCGAAGAAATTAGAGATATTATTAATCGCATTCATGACATTTTGTACCTCATTTTCCAATTTCTTGATTTGGCACAGGATCACCAGAGACTTATCAGGGACTAAGGGTTGAACTGACAGAGAATTTTGAAATGCTTCATCTACTATAATTGTCATGTCATTTTCATCTTCAAAAACCGAGAATCTTTCAGTTGGATCCAAAGGCTTCCAAGGTAGTAATACCTTTTCCTAATTTTCATAGAACACTTGGAATTGACTGCAGAGTGAGAAAATTATGGAGGGGTGTCCAAGCCCATAAGTTGATCCATGAACGATTAGGCCCAAAACCGACTTCACAATTAAAGATCCAATGTCGATCGACAGTACCTTGTGGATGCAGTAATTCAAAATGGCACTTTCTTTAGAAACTTTACCGATCTTCATTGTTGGTAACAGTTCATAGAATTGAAAAAGTGCCAATGTTTCGAAATGGGATTCAATAGTGTTGCAGAAAAACTAACATACTCGTTTTCTCTTGTTTCCCATTCGTCAGTTTCGTCTGTTAAATATTAGTAAATCTCATTTATCTAGTTTCTCCTTAGGACAAAATTGGAATAGTGACAGACATAAACATTCTCTATCATATATAATTCGTTGATCTGTGCAGGAGTGAAAGAAATCCATCTTCCTCACACATAAACAACTCCTTGGTTGATTCCATGTAAATTTACATACAATTCTTTCACTACTGGACCAACCACAACGGCGGTAGTGTAGCACAGCACTTACCATCTTCGCCGCACTATCGTTTCTTCAATATCCGTCGTGGGATTATTCAATCCACCATTTATGAATCCATGTTCTTTGATTAATCTTTTCTTCGTTAGCAACTTGGTGAAGATTTGTTACGCTTCCGCACTAATAAACTTTCACCGATTGAAAACTCGCATTCCGAGTTTATCAGGGGAATTGGACGCCACAAGAATGAAATTGGTAGAGTTTCACTTTATTTTTAGAGGGAAAATATGAACTAGAAATCGAATTTTTGAGTTTAAAAAGAAAATTCCCGCCCAAAAACTGCCAAAAACCGCCATTTGAACCCATGTAACTGCCGATTCGCCGGTCTCGCCGTCGGCGAGCCTATGTGTTAATTTTGTCTGGAATCTCGGGAAAAACCCGCTTTCGGCAGCGTTGAGGGTGTCGTTGGCGCCCAAGGCAAAATTTGCACAGTTTCGCTCTGGTCCAAATGCGTTCTAATTTTTCTTCATTGATCCAATTTTTATGATATTTCAAGGGTAATTATAAGTAGTAGAGCTTAATACTACCACATAATAACAAATAATTTCAAATAAAAACTACTATAATCGCGATTAAAATAAATATAAATACTACCATAAACTAGTGATAATTTCAAATAAAAACTACTATAATTGTGAATAAAGTAAAGATAAGGGTTGCCTCCCATAAAGTGCTTGGTTTAACGTCGTCAGCCCGACCTATTCAGGTGTTATTCAGGTCGACCTCCCATAAAGCGCTGGTTTAACGTCGTCAGCCCGACCTATTCAGGTGTCATTCAGGTTGACTGATCATTAAAACCACTTTAAAATTTGGTTTTTTACCCTCATAGTATGGTTTTAATCTGTGTTCCATTCTAGTCTTTTGATCTTCAATTTCAACAGCTCCGTAAGTATAAACTTGAGTCACAGTAAAAGGTCTCATTAAAACCTCTTTAAAATTTGGTCTTTTACCCTCATAATATGGTTTTATTCTGTGTCCATTTACTTGGTCTTTTACCCTCAAAATATGGTTTTAATCTGTGTCCATTCACTTTAAATCTATTTCCAATTTGGTCTTTTACCCTCATAATATGGTTTTAATCTGTGTCCATTTAATTTAAATCTATTTCCTTCCGATCTTCAACTCCCGTAAGTTTAAACTTGAGTCAAAGTAAAGGGTCCTAACCAACGAGACTTCAATTTCCCAGGAAATAACTTCAGCCTAGTGTTGTAAGGCAAACTTCTTGTCCTGGTTCTAGGTTCTTTTAGTTAATCTTCCGATCATGACATAACTTTAATTTCTCCTTATAAATTCTGTCGTTATCATAAGACTCATTTCTTAATTCTTCTAATTCATTTAATTGTAACAATCTCTTCATACCAGCATCTTTCAAATTATAATTGAATTCTTTAATCGCCCAATATGCTTTATGCTCCAATTCTACTGGTAAGTGACAAGTCTTTCCAAAAATCAGTCTGTAAGGAGTCATTCCAATAGGAGTTTTATAAGCAGTCCTGGAAGCCCATAATGCAGTATCCAATTTAGTGGACCAATCTATTCTACTAGGGTTTACAGTCTTTTCAAGTATTTGTTTAATTTCTCTATTAAAAACTTCAGCTAACCCACTGCTTTGAGGATGATAGGCAGTAGAGATTCTATGAATAATATTAAATTTTTTTGCCAATCTCTGAATGTATTTATTTCTACAAGGGTATCCTCTGTCAGTGATAATCATTCTAGGCATTCCGTATCTAGTGAAAATATTTTTCATCAAAAAATCTCGAAACACTTTTAGCATCATAATGAGGTAAAGCTTGTGCTTCAATCCACTTAGAAACGTAGTCTACTGCAATTACTATATATAAGTTTCCAAATGAAGGAATAAATTGGATACTGCATTATTTGTAATACGTGAACTTCCTTTTAGAAGCTTTTTCTGAATAATTGCAATACACTCTTCGCTAAGTGCAACTGTTTCATTATCAAAACTTCCTTTTCTTGTTCAGAATATCTTTCATAAATTTCACATAATTGGGCATTTGCTCTAAGGTTCAGAATATCTTTCATAAATTTCACATAATTGGGCATTTGCTCTAAAGCTTCTACGAAGATTAATTGCACTACACTCTTCGCTAAGTGCAACAGCCTCATTATCAATGAACTTCCTTTTCTTGTTCAAATTGCACTGCACTCTTCGCTAAGTGCAACAGTTTTGTTATCCGTGAACTTCCTTTTCTTGTTCAGTAATCTTTCATAAATTTCACATAATTAGGCATTTGCTCTAAAGCTTCTACGAAGGGAATGTTTACTGTTATTTTCTTAAGAATTTCTAAAAATTTGGAAAATGTTTATTTTGTTTGTGTTGCTTCAATCTTTGAGGAAATGGTGGTGGAGGTTTCTCTATAGTAATTTTCATTGGTGTAAATGGATACTCTAAATCTGGGTACTCATGACCCTTCTCATTTTTGATATCCACTTTCTCTTTTTCTGTTTCTATTTCTTTTTTGCACCCTTGTTTCCAATTTGTTTCCACTATGTAATTGTATCACTTTGATTTGTTCTTTTCCTTGGTCTTTAGGATTTGGTTCCATAGTACTAGGAAAAGTTCCTAATATCTGGTTACTAAGCGCAGTAGCGATATGTCCCAATTAGTTTTCAATATTCTTAATAACAGTTCCTTGATTTCGTAATTGATTTACTTGAATTTGTAATTGATTTCCTTGATTCTCCAATTGTTGGCCTATGTTTAATATCAGCTCTTCCATAGACAACTTCTTCTCCTTAATTTTAGTATTACTGTTAAATCCTGGAGGATAAGAAGGTCTATAGTTAACATTTCCTTAGTTGGATGAATTTTCTAATGGGTTCACTGGGTTGTTTGCCCATTGTTGATTTGTAGCGGAATTGTTAATCCAATTAAAATTTGGATGATTCTTCTAACCTAGGTTATAATAATTCAAATAAGGATTGGTTGGTCTATTAATAGCATTTAAAGTTTCATATGAAAGTTAAACATCCACAAATTGCCCAGATGATCTTCCATCATAGGAGGTGTTGAAGAATAATTCATCCCATAATGATCTAATTTCCTTGATATTACTTCCATCATAGGAGGTGTTGAAGAATAATTCATCCCATAATGATCTAATTTCTTTGATATTGTGTTGGAGAATAATTCATCCCATAATGATCTAATTTCTTTGATATTGCAGCAATCTACGAAGCACCCATAATGATCTAATTTCTTTGATATTGTAGCAATCTGCGAAGCTAACATAGATATTGCATTAGAATCATGGATACTAGCTACTCTTTTAGGTTTTACCCATCCAGAGGGCCATTGAAANTACTCTTTTAGGATTTACCCGTTCAGAGGACCATTGAAAATTGTTGGTAGCCATCTCTTCTATTAATGAATAAGCCTCATCAAAAGGTTTTGACATTAAAGAACTACCAACCGCAGCATCTATAATCGATCTAAGAGATCCCTCTAATCCATTATAAAAAGTTTGAATTATCAACCAATCTGGTAACGGATGATGAGGGCACTTCCTAAGAAGATCTTTAAATCTCTCCCAAGCTTCATATATTGACTCGCCATCAATCTGACATAACGATGTTATGTCATTTCTAAGTTTAGCAGTTTTAGATGGAGGGAAATATTTGGATAGAAATTTTTGTGAAAGTTCTCCTTAAGTTCTAATAGATCCCGGTGCTAACAAATTTAACCACATCTTAGCCTTATCCCTCAGTGAAAAAGGAAAAAGTCTAAGTCTCACAACATCATTTGAGACTCTGTCGTATTTAAATGTAGCACACATTTCTAAAAAACTACAAAGGTGTAAGTTCGGATATTCATTTGGTGTACCTCCGAATTGATTATTTTGTATCATTTGAATAATAGTAGGTTTAAGCTCAAATGAATTAGCAGCTACATCAGGATTTTGGATGGATAAGTGAATTTCATCTGTTGCAGGATTTGCATAATCTCTTAGGTGTCTAGGTTGGTGTTCATTCTCCATTCCTTGATTCTTCAGGTTGTTTTCCATTGTATCAGAATTTCTAGGTTCTCTTCTTAATCTTCTAATCCTTCTAACAGTACGTTCTAATTCCGAATCGTAGGGTATAAGATTTTCAGGTCCAAATTTATGCATACAATTTGAAATCAGTACTCATGAATACAATTAACTAAATATAAAAATAATTTACAATTCTAGTAAAAATTTTCTAATAATCCTATTTGTCTGTTACTCTAATTGTGATTTAACTCACTCACTCAATGACTCCCCGACAACGCCGCCAAAAACATGACCGATGACTTTTTATATGCTTAAAATATAAGATAAATATGGACGTGATAAATATTCAATAATTGTAATGTAACACTTATCAACGCAAGTATACGTATCGCTCAAGTAATATAGGGCTCTAATGGAGTCATAGATATCGATCCCACGGGGAGTGGTTTAGAACTACGAACTAAGATTTTAGAAAAGCAATACTTTAATCACAACAACGAAGTTCAATTTGCTTATCTGACACTAATAGCTATTAAATAACTAATGATACTAAGGAGGGTTTAATTGTGATATCTAATATATAAGAAAGCATCATTCTCCTTGTCAAAAAAGATAGTGAATGGATAAAGTGAATCAGTTCAAATTGTATTGTGCCAAATAGGAGCATACCTATTTTGGATAAAATGAATTAGTTCAATTTATATTGTGCCAAATAGGAGCATACCTATTCTTTACCCATCTAATGTGATATTTAATATATAAGAAAACATCATTCTCCTTGTCAAGAAATTATAGTGAATGAATATTCAATATATAAGAAAGCATCCTTCTCCTTGTCAAGAAATTATAGTGAATGGATAAATTATTCAATATATAAGAAAGCATCCTTCTCATTGTTAAGAAATTATAGTGAATGGATAAAGTGAATCCAATATATAAGAAATCATCATTCTCTTTGTCAAGAAATTATAGTGAATGGATAAAGTGAATTGGTTATAAGAAAGCATCCTTCTCCTTGTCAAGAAATTATAGTGAATGGATAAAGTGAATTAGTTCGTAAAGCATCCTTCTCCTTGTCAAGAAATTAAAGTGAATGGATAAAGTGAATTAGTTCAAATTGACTTCTCCTTGTCAAGAAATTATGGTGAATGGATAAAATGAATTAGTTCAATTTATATTGTGCCAAATAGGAGCATACCTATTCTTTACCCTTTGGTCCAGACATAAAGAACATTGACTAATCCTACTCTCCTTGTCAAGAAATTACAGTGAATGGATAAAATGAATTAGTTCAATTTATATTGTGCCAAGTAGGAGCATACATATTCTTTACCCTTTGGTCCAGGCATAAAGAACATTGACTAATCCTATGCATGGGAGCATACCTATTCTTTACCCTTTGGTCCAGGCATAAAGAACATTAACTAATCCTACGCTTATTTACTGAATCTGCGGCTAGGCTGGGAGGAAACCAACTCTCACTTTGGAGCTCCCACGTTCTTCTCACCTGAGGGCTAACATCTACACTTCAGCACCTAAACAATATGACCGAATTGGGGATTTTAGTCTGTCACTCTAAAATCTCCAATTCTACGCCCAATAATTTTATTTCCCTATTTTTTTGCACCCAACTTCCAAGGGCTTTGACCTCCCTGAATCTTGGATGTAATCTTCACTTTAGTTGTAAAACTCAACATATTTTAACATATCAATTGGCCATATTGAAAGTAAATTAAGATCGAAGTGAAAAGATCATCACAATTTCTTAAACATTTTCATGGCTTCACTAATTCAAATCACCATTTCACAAATCTTGAGACAAGGAGAAAGACAAAGAAAACTACTCAAATTTCATGGGGAAAAGCACAAATCTCAAGAAAAGGAGAAAGACAGAGAAAACTACTCAGATCTCATGAGGAAAACACAATAACTCAGAATTCATATATAAAATCAAAGTCATACAAACTACAACAAGTAAATAACTTATCTCTAATTTTTACCCAAGAACACTCANTCTCTCGAAGAATTCCTCACAATATTGGAACCTTTCTAATCTCTAGGAACTCTCTTTAGCACTTCCTTTACTACGTAGATTCTTTCCCCCCTTCTCCAGGCTCTCCAATTTTCGGCTAAAATAGTCTTTTAAAGTTGTAGATGAGCTTTCCGAAGTGTTGCCTAAGCATCCCTTCAAAATTTGGCCTTATCCAAAGCTTGAGTAGGCATAACCGCCGAGCTTTCCGTCGGCGGCCTCAAGGGCACCGTCGGCGGACTTCTGAAGAATTTTGTCCTATAGCCTCGAAAAAACTCGCCGTCGGCGGGGTCGAGGGCACCGTCGGAGGCCTAGTTCAAATTTCCACATTTTGGTCCTTTCTGCTCCAAATTGGCTTTTTTTTGCATCTTTTTGCTCCAATGATCCTAATTCATCATTCCTGCAACAAAACATCAAAAATACCTTTCTTTAAAGTGCAATATCATCAAAAATAGTATAAAATAGGTAAGAAAATCTCAACATATTTTCCTTGGGTCAATTACTGCCTCGCATCTTACACTTTTGAATGTCTTGATTGCTTTGTTATATTGTCACCTCTTTCGGCCGAAACACTTTACTAGGATCTACACAAATCTTTTCACTTCCTTTACAGGGGTACCTGTGAAGACTTGCTACTGGGTGATTTGTGTTGTGCTCTTAGAGAAACTTGTCACTACTAAGTAGAGAACTGTCTCCAAAGCTTTATTTGATTCATGTTTGGACACCAATGTTTACAATATAGGGTCGTTGTGGGCTATTCTGCCGACCAGTCCTCTTTGGGGTCGCTGCCACCCTTGCTTCTTAAAATTGATTTCTCTATAGGTCAATTGGACTTGGAAAAACATTAAAAGGATTTATATATCGCAACACAAAATAAAGTTTGAGATGAAAATCTCTTTGTTCACTGAACTAGGTGTCAGCTGCCTCAAATTGATCGAGCAGTGCATAGGTATCGTCAGTCAGCTTTCGCTCAGAGATTGCCCTTCTTTGTAGATCTCGCCTCCTAGCTAAAGCCCATAGGAAGATGATAAAAATGGATTTTTCAGCTCCAGATCTGTTGTTGCATGAACTCCATGCTCCATATTAGGAGTGTCTCTGCTGTGTATTTCTCCTGGATGGTCACACTTCCCTTTCTGTTGAAATTATGCTCCATGCTCACCACATTTTTTATGATGTTAAATCCAGATTTATCCTGTGAAGCATGACTAAGAATCAGAATAGTTGGATCTGGGAGGGAGAGGTCGGGGAGATAGAGAGGGAGAGATAAGGAGAGAGCAAACAGACTTGCTCTATATAGGCGAACTGCAGTATTCCCAGGCTTGATGTACAATTTTATTTCTTTCAAATGTCAGATACAATAGAGAAGGGGATAGAATTCTAACTACAGTGGATGGGTTCTGAGAGGGGAGCAAAAAATCCCTAATACAAGTTAGGGTCTCCCTATTTATAAAAAATAGAGGGACATATTATAAAATTACATGATTGTCCATGCTTTATTAGAGATGTTATAGTTTATTACTGTCTTTTGGCATTCCTAGATATTTTCTTATTGATAACCAATTTTGGTGCCTTATCGTTTCGACACCAGTCGCCTTCGCTCTGAGAAGTCGATAAGCTTTTTGTCCAGACGTTTATTGGGCTTCGCTATGGGAACCCAATTTTTTTTTTAATGAGGTAGTCCTTTGCCATGCCTGATTGTTGTTTTTTGGTGATCTTTATGAGTTCTTTGAGGGAGCTGTTGAGAGAGCTTCTCATTGGAATTTGTGAGCATGTTGGGGGGGTTAGATATTTGTTCGGTCGTTGGCGTGGATGCCAATCTCTTGTTTGCCTAGGCGGCTCTATAGTTGTCAGACTAGCATTCTGTCGATAACTAATATTTGNTCATTCAACAAGGCCTACATGATTTAAGGGCTCAGATCGTCAACCAGATGTCAGGATAGTTCTTAAAAGTACTTAAAGCTCTCGCCGCCTTAGCAACAGCTTTAGTTGCAGTAGAAGAGCCAGCACAACAAGGAGAACTCAACCCCCCTGAAGGGGAACCACCAACCAACAATGGAAGGAGGGTGATCAGCCCATAGGAAAATCCTGATGACGTTTTATATCAAGACAGTGTCGGATCTGCCCCCATAAAGGAGAGAACTAACCAATACAGACCAAAGTTGAAAGAAAATTAAAAAATGCCTTCTCTCAGCAGGTTTCCAGAGTTGAACCTTTGGAGAAGTTCAATGTGTCGGTCTTAGAGCTGTACAAAGAACGATTGGATCCTAACAACCACCTCGCGTCGTTTGAATCGTTCATATTTTTGTTGAAAATTTATGATGCTATTAAGTGTAAGCTCTTTTTGATGATGTTGAGATCAATCACATTAAGTGGTTCAGGAAATTGCTCATAGGGTTAATCACCTACTTTTGCAAAGTTCAAAAGACTCTTCCTATCACAATCTGATAGTGTCATGAGGTCTTAAGAAAAGCACTTGGTATCTCTGTAGCAACTGAAGTGGGGAGCCAATGAGATATTGTGGTTGCTTATTGCATGCTTCCAGAGTAAAATGCTGGACGTCAAGGACTTGAAGCCCTATATGGCATAGGCCGCACTGACAGAAGGAGTGAGATAAGAGAGATTCTGTTTTGACGTTGAGCTATCAGAGCCATAGATCTTGGCCAAACTGCTAGAGATGCCCAACAAGTACATCACTAACAATGGGAATGATCTAGAACCAACTAAATAGAGACACCAAAAGAGGTCATGACAAGATAGTCGGAGGACCCCCAGACAAAATGAAGGCTGACCATACACCCCAACTACAAAGTTCCTTCCAGTAACAATTACATCTCCATCATGAGGATCAGAGGGGAAAAAATAAGGCCTCTTAATCCCGATCTTCTCATTACCATGAATCCCTCAAAAATCCTGAAGTTCCTTGGGAATCCCCCCTGAGGGTATTCATGAAGGAAATAGTGGATGCCATTAAAGATAAAGAGTTCTTCAAAAAACAATGTTGATGAGAGCCGGAGCTTTTCTTAAAGATAACTAGAAGTATTGCAAGTATCATAAGGATCACGAGAATGGCACAGAAGAATACATACACTTGTGAAGCATGATTGAGGAACTAATAAAGGATGGAAAGTTGAAAGTATTTATGGTCCCTAGAGCCGTGACCCAAAGATAGGGCAAAGTTCCCATAGGAGGAATGAATGATGGGCCAATCAATACCAATGCCATCCACATCATAGTTTATGTATCTTCAATCTTTGAAGGAAGCAAACAACTCAGAAGAGCAAACTGGAAAACACTACAAAATGGGGGAACTTTGCGTCATAACCTTTGCTTCAAAACTCAATGACCATCCGTGTATTTATTTTATTGATGAGGATCTCCCCCAAAGGGAAACCCATATAATAATGTCATTGTAATAACGATGATAACCAACAATTATCATGTAGAAAACATTCTTTGATACAAGGAGTTATGTGGATTTACCATTCAAGCATGTATTCAACAAACTGAGCCTCAGTGCTGATCAAATGATTGTGTTGGCCAGTCTACTGTATGGATTCTTTGGTGAAAGGAAGGAAGCATTGGGAGTGGTCAGACTCTCAGTAAGTTGGGGAGAAAATAAGAAACAAGTTACGCTCATGAAATATTTTCTTATAGTGGATTTACCCCCAAAATATAATGCTATATTCAGCTGACTGCTATTGAATGATTTTAGGGTAGTGGTCTATACTTACCGTGTTGCTATCAAGTTTCATGGAGATGGAGAAATTATCACGGTCATGTAACCTAGAATAGTCTCAGTTCTGCTATTTACTAGCCATAAGCAATGTGGAGCATGACCCTCTAGACATCCATAATACAAGGGAACATGGTCTCGAGACCAACGAGATCACTCGTGGAGTTTTGATAGTCAAATGAGAACTAGATAGATGTTTTCTAATAAGTGAAGCTTTTGATGTAGGTAAAAGGGAGTTGCTGATCCAAATTTTCTTAGAAAATTAAGATGTTTTCACATGGACGAGCATTGATATGCTCAGTGTGTCGATTGATGTTCCGTGTCAAAGATTGAACATTAATCCATCAGCTCGACCCATTAAGTAGAAGATCAACAGCTCGACCATCATGTTACGGGACCCATCCGAGAGGAAGTACAAAAATTGGAGGTGGCGAGGTACATTGGAGAAGTGCAATACCCCACCTAGGTCTTCAAAATGGTGATGGTAGAGAAGGCTAAATAAAAATGGAGGATGTGCATGAACTTCACCAACCTGAACTTTGCTTGCTCAAAGGACTCTTACCCTCTACCTAGGAACGATTCTTGAGTGGATTCAGTGGTAGGCCACTTAGTTCTAAGTTTTCTCAATGCATTCTTTGAGTATCATCAGATCAAGATGCACACAACAGACATGGAAAAGATTGCTTTTATTACTTTTGAGGGAGTTTTTTATTACAATATAATGCTCTTTAGGCTTAAAAATGTCCCGACGACTTCCAACGCCTCATGGATGTTATTTTTACTAAATAAAAATGAAGAGATATTGAGGTATATGTCAATGATATAGTGCTTAAATGTAGGTTGGTCGAACAACACATTGAGGATCTAAAAGAAACTTTTTCAACATTTAAAAAATTTAACATAAAACTAAACCCATTAATGTGCACCTTTGGGGTCGTTAGAGAAAAATGATAGGGATATTTGCTAATCAATGAAGGCATAATAGCTACCTGAAAAAGATTCAAGCACTCCTCAAAATGTCCTCCCTTAAGAACACTAAGAAAATCCTGAAATAATTTGGTCGGATTGCATGATTTAGCAGGTTCATCTCCAAGTCAGGTGATAAGTGTGTTCCATTCAGGAGAGAAAAATGCTTCAAGTGGACACCAGAATGCGAGGAGGCCTTGCAGAAACTCAAGCGGTTCCTCACCTCTCCTCTCCTCCCCTTTTTAAGTGCCTAAAATTGAAGAAAAACTTTATCATTACCTCGAGGTCATCTCCAAAATAGTTAGTTCAGTTTTGGTCAAGAAAGATCTTGGAAAGTAGCAGCTAGTGTACTACACGTCGGGTCTTTAGAGGCATTGAACTCTGGTATTCAATAATAGAGAAACTGACATTTACCTTGGTCATTTCAGCATGGAGGCTCCTACCATATTTCTATGTACACCCATACAACTCATCACAGATCAATAATTAAAATCTATTCTCTTCAACATAGAGCATCTCAGTTGAGTACTCAAATGAGCCATGGAGCTAAATGAGTTTGACATCTCTTACAAAGGCACAAGCTGCTACAAATTTTTCTGAACTGAGAGGGGCAAATGAGGATTTGACGATTAATAGATTGAGTTGGACCATTTTCACTAGTGCGCATCCAACCAATCAGGTGCTTTACTTGGAGTTTTCTTGTGTATCCCCATAGATGAAAATGTCTACCACTCAATCGAGATATATTTTCCATTGAAAAACAACCGAGTGGGATATGAAGCTATGTTTGCAAGATATCACATAGCCTCGGAGATGAAAGTCCTACACATAATGGTAAAGGCTGGTTCATAACTTATAGTGAACTTGTCCAATGACGAATTTAAAACAAAAGATTAGACTTTGGAGAAGTACCTAGGGAAGGTGACGACGAAGATCAGTCAGTATGCTAGCTTCAAAATCAACCATGTCCGATGGGAGGGAAGTCAGGCACCGTCTTCCTATCTCAGAGCCTTCATTTAGGAGCAGGGCTACATAGAAGACTTCATCAACCCTTAATCAAATAACCACTAGCACTGGAGATACATCAAAAGGAGAGGAAAAGCTAGATGAGTTCATACATCCGATATCTAAGAACAGGAGAAATTAGCGAAGAAGTCGCCAATCTCATGAGATTCAAATATAAGGCTACTCAATACCTACTAGTCAAAGGAAAACTCTTCAGGATGTAATCCATATCCTTATACTTAAAGTGCATTGGGGAAGATGAGGTTGAAGACAAAATCCAAAAAGTTCATGACAGGGGTGGGAAGACATTCCAGTGGAAAGACACTAGCTTGCCANAACTTTTTCAACATTTAAAAAATTTAACATAAAACTAAACCCATTAATGTGCACCTTTGGGGTCGTTAGAGAAAAATGATAGGGATATTTGCTAATCAATGAAGGCATAATAGCTACCTGAAAAAGATTCAAGCACTCCTCAAAATGTCCTCCCTTAAGAACACTAAGAAAATCCTGAAATAATTTGGTCGGATTGCATGATTTAGCAGGTTCATCTCCAAGTCAGGTGATAAGTGTGTTCCATTCAGGAGAGAAAAATGCTTCAAGTGGACACCAGAATGCGAGGAGGCCTTGCAGAAACTCAAGCGGTTCCTCACCTCTCCTCTCCTCCCCTTTTTAAGTGCCTAAAATTGAAGAAAAACTTTATCATTACCTCGAGGTCATCTCCAAAATAGTTAGTTCAGTTTTGGTCAAGAAAGATCTTGGAAAGTAGCAGCTAGTGTACTACACGTCGGGTCTTTAGAGGCATTGAACTCTGGTATTCAATAATAGAGAAACTGACATTTACCTTGGTCATTTCAGCATGGAGGCTCCTACCATATTTCTATGTACACCCATACAACTCATCACAGATCAATAATTAAAATCTATTCTCTTCAACATAGAGCATCTCAGTTGAGTACTCAAATGAGCCATGGAGCTAAATGAGTTTGACATCTCTTACAAAGGCACAAGCTGCTACAAATTTTTCTGAACTGAGAGGGGCAAATGAGGATTTGACGATTAATAGATTGAGTTGGACCATTTTCACTAGTGCGCATCCAACCAATCAGGTGCTTTACTTGGAGTTTTCTTGTGTATCCCCATAGATGAAAATGTCTACCACTCAATCGAGATATATTTTCCATTGAAAAACAACCGAGTGGGATATGAAGCTATGTTTGCAAGATATCACATAGCCTCGGAGATGAAAGTCCTACACATAATGGTAAAGGCTGGTTCATAACTTATAGTGAACTTGTCCAATGACGAATTTAAAACAAAAGATTAGACTTTGGAGAAGTACCTAGGGAAGGTGACGACGAAGATCAGTCAGTATGCTAGCTTCAAAATCAA
>JXCR01084449.1:0-24541 GCA_002079205.1 Phalaenopsis hybrid cultivar | reverse complement strand
CTAGTGTGACAAGAACCACGCTGAAACAATCATCATTAGAAATAAAAAATTTGTATTTTATTTATTTATTTATTCATAAAAGGATGGAGCATCACATTGTGGAAAAAACCCCTCTTGAAGCAGTCACTCGTACATAAACTTGCACCAATCTTAAAGAGATCATTCTAAGCATCTCTCAACTGCGTAGCATAACCTTCCTTAACGACCTACAGCTCCTGACACAACTGAGTCATCTTCCCCCGAGCAGTTAGCATCTCTTCTCAAAAAACAACATGTTCCTCATGAAGTGTAGTGACTTCTTTCTCTACTCGATCACTCACTCTAATATCTCAGAAACTCCATCATCGCTATCCTCCCAAAGTTGTATTATGAGATGAAGAAAGCTCTCCTTTATTTCTACAAAGAAGTGCACCAAAAAACCGGTATACACCTAACACCCCTTAGGTACTGCCTCCTCTACTGCCACGCCTGGAGTAACGTGGCTTCGCACACTTCTTCCTTCGCACAAGGGAGGATTCTTCACTACCCTATAAGACACATCATCTTGCTTCATGGCGCCCTACACCATTGTCCCTTATTTTAATGTAACTTACTCTTCAATATTCATTTCCCTCTAATTGGCCTGATCCACAAAGACCATAATACCATCAAGGTTGGCAGCAGTGTCTGAGGAAGTAGAAGCAATCATCATAGCTCCTGAAAATGCAAAAAAAAAAAAAAATTAAAAGCATGATTCAAACTACATACCCTAAACTTGAAACCATTTAGAAGTGTTGTAAGAGACAGTCTTCACTATTCTGCTCTAGCCCTCCACTCATGGAATAAAAGACACCCTTTGATGACTAATGCTGAGTCCCAGCTCAGCCAACTCCATCCCAGGCCCCTGAAGAGTCATAGTCCCAATGGTAGTCTGAACGGACATTCGTCCTTTTTGGGCAGGAGTGACTGCCTCCAATGGGCATCTCGAAAGACTTCTGCCGGTATGCTATCAAAAANCTCATGGAATAAAAGACACCCTTTGATGACTAATGCTGAGTCCCAGCTCAGCCAACTCCATCCCAGGCCCCTCAAGAGTCATAGTACCAACGGTAGTCTGAACGGACATTCGTCCTTTTTGGGCAAGAGTGACTGCCTCCAATGGGCATCTCGAAAGGCTTCTGCCAGTATGCTATCAAAACTCCTACCCAACTCCCCCGTGTGATGGACCTACAAAAGAAACTTGATGACCTGATTCGATCTTCATTTACCCTTTTTCGCGACCCCTGCACAATTCTCTTCTTGCTAAACTCTCCTGTGAAAGCCTCACATGCTAGTTCTGGCTTCATTTTAGGTATGCGAGATTTCACCCACATATCACTCATTTCTTTGAAGAGGGCGCCTTGTAAGCTGATGGTGCTCCCTTCCCAGACATCACAACAGCCATGAAAAAGATTATATAGAAGACTAAATAAGCAAAAAGAAAAGGAAATGATGTGAACCCTTCTTACCTCAAGGCCTATTTATAATGATCCAAGAACATAAATCTAGAGAAGTTCTTTATTGCACAATAATTTCATTTAATTATTTTATATCCGTTAAAAAAATTCTCTTATTCTCGTGTACTGTGCAACTTTCGAGGAACAAGAGAATCAGTAATTAAATATGTATATATGAACATATGTCAGCACAAATCTCAAGGCAGATGAATAGCTCAGGAAGACGATAACAACGATTGAGCAAATCTATTAACGACTGTCTTGTGCTGGATGTTGGCAAAGGAGGCATCTTGTTCAAGCGTTCGATATAACGTATGAGGAAATTTTTCACAAGGCAGGGACCGACCCTCAGAATAATCGATAAAAGGCTTTTTTTTATATTAGATATCGATCAAGTCAAGGCTCATATGACCGTCGACAATTTATTATCGATATAATTGGTTCCTTGGTCTTATTATATGCTAATAACTCTGTAAAATAATCAGGGGACTAATATGTACATAATGGGACCTATGCCATAAACAAGGGGTCCATATCATGAATAAAAGGCTATACTTTTTTTTATTGTTCTCTGCTGTGCTCTCTCTCTCACTCTCTCTGTAATCACTTCATAGCAGAATGTTTTATTCTTTGGCTATGCTTCTCAGACACTTTTGGATTCAACAGTCGGGTTTCAATTAGCCTCACAAAGTCTACCAAACATAAGTTGATGCATTAAAAATTTGAGTAATGTTATGCTGTTTTAACTAATTTATATTAAAGTTAAATTTGATGAACTATAATTTATTAATATTATATGAAAAAAACGTGAGAATCTTTGATTTTTCTTAATAAATTAAAAAGTTTTATTAGATATAACTTAACATATGCAAATATATATATTTTTTATTTCAAATGTAAAACATCTAGGCTACATATAACAAAGTTGCCTTATAAAAAGAAAAAATGATCAAAATAACTCTTCTTCTGCCCCCTATCTTTCTTAACAATTAAAGTATTAAATTTAAATTTATTCACTAATAAGATAGCTGCCATACTTTTATTGTATACATGGGACATTTACATAAATACCACCCAATTCCTATGTATATATAAACCCAATACCTAAATTTCACTTTTTACATTGATACCACCCAAATTTTTAACATCATAAGGAAAAAAAATTATAAGATATTTAAATTTTAAAAAAGTGATATACTATTTTGAAGAGTAGGTAACGCAGTATTTATGTAAAAACTAGGTATAGGTGTTATATATCTAAATACCTTGAGACAGAGTGGTATGCTTATGAATTTTCCAAAATATATTTATTTTAAAAATATAAAAAGCAATTAGCAACTTTCCCATTTCAATTATTGGAATTAGTTTCAAAATTGATGTGATTAAAACATTACTCATAAATTAATCAGCGTTACATCTACTAATAGTAAAAAAAAATAAAAATTGCATTGGAGAGCAACTTGCAACGGCACCCACGATATCAAATTTTGGACACCTTGACCTAGAGAGCCTAATCATCATTATTGTTTAGTTAATCGAACTAATCAGCAAATGACACGTTTTCTTATCAGCCACATCAGCAGCCTATTACCACAACTATGCAATTTCTTTAATGCGTGTACTCCGGTATCTATAGTTATTGAGAATTCTATGCCAACTCAATCCTTCACTATCACAAGAACCGAACGGTGTCTCTCTATAAGAAACCATGGTACCCCATACTTTGTCAGCTATACCCGACATTATGATAAGTTAATTTTTAAGAATTAAAAATATTTAAGGATAAAGAATAATTTATGTGTGTGTGTGTGCGTGCAGCGTATCTCAGTCTGTTTGTTGGCATTTCCGGTGTAAGTCCCTTCTGAAGGGAAAAAATTTGCGTACATAAGACGTACACAGAGCTGCGTACGTCTGTAACAGGTTACAGGGAGGATTTCAGGAGGTTATAACCGCGTTATACATCCTGTAACCTGCCTGTAACCTACCTGTACCTTCGAGTAAGTTTCGCGCTTCTGCGCGCTTCTATTTTCATTAATAGATAGGTTACAGGGTGTATAACGCGGTTATAACCTCCTGAAATCCTCCCTGTAACCTGTTTGCAGATTACAGACGTACGCAGCTCTGCGTACGTCTTATGTACGCAAATATTTTCTCTTATGATGGGGAGATGGAATCTCCTCTGTCATTGTTGACCTTTAAGACATGGTACTCAAATTGTTAGGCATATTAAGAGTAGTTGGAGACTCGAATAATAGCCTCTGATCTTTTCTATATATTAAAAAATAGAAAATATTTAATTTATTTTTTTTAGACAAAACTGTGAAAGCTGTTATTTTTTATTTTTATCAAATTTTGAGCATTTATATTATTTCGTCAATATATTAGATTTTTTTAAAAATTAATATTTTAGAGCAGAATGGCCATATTGGTGATTCACAGATGCGTGTAATGTCAAAAGAGTAGTTCGTTATTGATAACGGGATATATGCATGATTAAATTGTGCCATATAATTCCAAGAAATTAAATCATAATTTTTTGTAATTATGTAACGCCACTAAAAAAATTTCATCATCCGGCACGAATCTCAAAGCATAACACAAATCTCGAGGTGATATTTTAAACAAAAAATATTCAAATCTTGATAAAAAATCATCCAAAGTTCCAATTTCAGCAAACTTATGGTCAAACTGACCGACTCGATGAGACGAACCTAATGATATAAAAACAGGTCAAATCCAAGTCAAATCAAGCTCAGATCAAGTCATTAAACCACCCTTAGAAGATTTCCGGACAAAATGGGAATGTCAAACAGATGTAGAAGCTAGCAAGCTTATACTCGAATCGAGCAGCTCGAGAAGACAAATTTAACGAGCCCAAGATCACTGAATTCCGACATCGTTAGTGTACTCAAATGTCCATTAAAAGTTGCATGATCGGAGAAAACTCTTTGGACTGTCCGATCAAAATGATTGATATTTCTGCATTAATTGCACCTGAGCACTATATATTGACCCCACCCCTCACATGAGGGGAAGCTGAAGTTTAGAGAGAGCTTAAGGCCTTGAGGAGAAGCTGCAACTCAACATTCCCATCGATTGTCGTTGTCCACCGCCGACCTCCGTCGCCGACCACCACCGAACGCCGATCACTTACGACCACCGCCGACTGTCGTCAACCACCGCGACTGTTGTTGACCTCCGCTAACCGTCATTGATAACCACTGACCACCATCGATCACCACAAGCTAAATGACTTCGACTACATTGTAATTTAAAAAACATAGTTACTTTTTTCCCATCTGTGGGATAAAAAATTTCTGTAATCATGAATTCAATAGTGGATTTCTGCAACTGGGCCAGGCCACGTGACTTTTCACTTTATGGGTTTTCTACGTAAAAACTTCTCGAGTCATCACAATTTTTTTTTCTTTTATCTGTTTGTATGCTGAACTTTCATACAATAATAAGACGATAATCCCTTCCTCTACCACGATGATTTTCTAGCACGCATCAATAAGATTTATGCATCCCTTATATTAGTTGTTTTCATTTTTTGAATCATTTAAATCATATTTTAAATGTAAATTTGGATAGAGATGAACTAGAGATTGTCTTCAGTGCACAAATAATGATATAAAGGAAAAATGAAGGCCACAAAATATTTGCCGGCAATCAGTATTTTAGTTATCCAAGTCATATTTAACCACACAATTTGCATAAGAAGACGGAGAAACTTGATTGCTTTGAAAATGACGATTGGATCAACAAAACAACTGCAACGGCATATCTTGATCTCAAGGAGATAAGCTTCCAATATATATATATATAGGAAGAGGTCCAAAATTAGAGGAAAAAAGATACAAGACTAAGGAATTAAGTAAGCGGGCAGCGTTTTAAGTTGGTGGGTTCTGTTGGAGCTCTTTGTATCAAAGTTTTCCTTGACATTCTTGGCATAGGGGCCACATGATTGGCCTGTTAAGGCAAAAAAATAAAAATAAAAATAGAAATAAGAAAATACAAAGATGAAAAGAAAAGTGAAAGCTCAAGAAAAAATTAGTAAAGCTAATAATAGAATCCGTGAAGGGAAATAATCGAGTCCTGTTGAGTTGTATATTTTTGAGGCAACCAATTTATAAAATAGTGGGACAAAAATTAACGGAGGACGTAGGAGATTCCTTTATGAATTTGTGGATGATAAGAGAAGTAACTATTATTTATGAAGTGGTCCTAGTGTGCCTGCCAAGAGGGTAAGCATTTCTTCTATTTAAAAATCCTAGAATTTCTTAAAGAGGAAAATTGGAGAAACCATTAGGACCACTAGATTCAATTTTTTTAAAACAAAAAATAGCTAATTTGATTTCAACTATAGTGAGAATTGTTAGGGGTAGTTTAAGATGGATAAATGCTATTAAGAATATATCTGTTAAGAAACTCATATTTATATTATTATTGGCAAGCTTATGATAATAAGAAAGTGTTTTTGTTACCTTACAAATGCGAAGAGATCATCACTCTTTATTTTCAATAATGCTTTTTATTGTTTTTCTTGTTTGATATAGTTTTCTCTTCAAAAGTTTGTATTACAAATTCACGGGCCTGGTTTTAGTTGCATGTATTTAAGATACCTAAAATTTTGTATTATACAATAACTATAATGCATATAGTTTAAAAATGTATTAGATGTTTGGTTGGATTCAAATAAAGTACAATGGAACTAATTTTTTTATTTGCAAGGATGTGTTATGAATACAAAGAAAATTTCTTCATTCATTTCTCTTTTCTTCCTAATATGTCAAGATAAGGACAATAAAGATGGTAATTTGATAGGATACAATATTAATTAGTCCTTGTGTTAGCTTAATAAACATATTTAATTAGTTTTTTAATAATATATTGTATTATTGTACTTCTATAAATTACTGCTACTGAACACATCGAAGGAAATGAAAAAAAAATAGTGACTTATCTCTCTTATTTGATTTTTTCTTATCCCTTCTTCCCTATCTCTAGAGTTATTGTTATCCCGGTATTGTTTTTTATCTCTCACGAACATTTGCTTCTCTTTTCTAATCCTCTCCCACTAGAATTCTAGACCTGTCAACATCCTCTGAATTACCAATATCAAGATTCACAAAAAAGGTTCGTACCAATTTAGACACAAGAGCAATGTCAGCAAGCATACATAAGGATTGCTAGACACAACGGTGGGGTGAGTGAATGGATGTGGGGTTTCGTGAGAACAAAAAAATGGTAGACATTGGTGAAGGTGGTAAGGTTCCAAGGGTAGTATGCCCACACCAAATATGAGGGCGCAACTTGTGTAGGTGACTTGAGCAAAAGANATCTGTTAAGAAACTCATATTTATATTATTATTGGCAAGCTTATGATAATAAGAAAGTGTTTTTGTTACCTTGCAAATGCGAAGAGATCTTCACTCTCTTCAAAAGTTTGTATAACTAATTCACGGGCCTAGTTTTAGTTGCATGTAATTAAGATACCTAAAATTTTGTATTATACAATAACTATAATGCATATAGTTTAAAAATGTATTAGATGTTTGGTTGGATTCAAATAAAGTACAATGGAACTAATTTTTTTATTTGCAAGGATGTGTTATGAATACAAAGAAAATTTCTTCATTCATTTCTCTTTTCTTCCTAATATGTCAAGATAAGGACAATAAAGATGGTAATTTGATAGGATACAATATTAATTAGTCCTTGTGTTAGCTTAATAAACATATTTAATTAGTTTTTTAATAATATATTGTATTATTGTACTTCTATAAATTACTGCTACTGAACAGATCCAAGGAAATGAAAAAAAAATAGTGACTTATCTCTCTTATTTGATTTTTTCTTCTCCCTTCTTCCCTATCTCTAGAGTTATTGATATCCCGGTATTGTTTTTTATCTCTCACAAACATTTGCTTCTCTTTTCTAATTCTCTCCCACTAGAATTCTAGACCTATCAACATCCTCTGAATTGCCAATATCAAGATTCACAAAAAAGGTTCGTACCAATTTAGACACAAGAGCAATGTCAACAAACATACATAAGGATTGCTAGACACAATGGTGGGGTGAGTGAATGGATGTGGGGTTTCGTGAGAACAAAAAAAAAAGGTAGACATTGGTCAAGGTGGTAAGGTTCCGAGGGTAGTAAGCCCACACCAAATATGAGGGCGCAACTTGAGTAGGTGACTTGAGCGAAAGACACAAACAAAGGCAAGGCATGTGGGTAATGCCGGTGGGCAAGCAATAAAAGTGGATGTAAGTGATAACAACATACTTAGAAATTGTTTGGTTCAATTAATTTCGAAACAATAGGTTTTCTAAGAGAAGATATTGTAGGATAAGTATAAGAAGTCTCTTATACAACATAAGACGTCAAAGATACAAAACTGATGGAGCAATGTAACTCGTTGAAAATGAAAATTAAATGAAGAAAAGAAATAGAATTTTGGAAGATAAGAATCTCAACATTTGAATTATTAAAATATGTAAAGTTATTAGTCAATTTAAGTTTTTTTCTTAATCTTCAAATTCCTTATAGTTCATATATTACTTTTCATTGAAAGAAAACTTCATTTAATTCTTATAACTTTTTGTAAAATATTCTTAAAATATAAGATAGGAATTAATGCCTAAATATATTAATGACCAATTTCAAATTAATTAAGTCAATTTGAGTTATGAGAAAGTTGATAAAGTAATAAGAATGGGCCATATAAAACTCATCATGGTTATATTTATTTTGTGTAGAGATTTTTGGTGGTAGAATGAAAATTTATGCCTCAACATTATACGAAAATCCAACGCACACACACATAGAAGATTGAAAAGTACTTGGAGAAGACATCAAAGTTTTTTAGTTGAAAAAATATAAAATGATAAAAACAATAGGACTTAGCCAGAACAAAATTATTCTACACCAAATGTGTAATTACAAAGACATACCCTTGTCACTTAATTGGGAAGTAAGGGTTACAATGTTACACCAAGTACAAAATTTATCTATGCACAATGTACAAAATACTTCAGGAATCTGACAACAGTCNTCATCATGGTTATATTTATTTTGTGTAGAGATTTTTGGTGGTAGAATGAAAATTTATGCCTCAACATTATACAAAAATCCAACGCACACACACATAGAATATTGAAAAGTACTTGGAGAAGACATCAAAGTTTTTTAGTTGAAAAAATATAAAATGATAAAGACAATAGGACTTAGCCAGAACAAAATTATTCTACACCAAATGTGAAATTACAAAGACATACCCTTGTCACTTAATTGGGAAGTAAGGGTTACAATGTTGCACCAAGTACAAAATTTATCTATGCACAATGTACAAAATGCTTCACGAATCTAACAACAATTGTATGTCAAGTACGACAGTTAAATGTATTTATTACTAGGAGTTATGACTGAATCTTCAATAGTATTTGCTACTTCATAGGAAAAATACTCAATGGCACTATGTTCATGATACTCTGTTATGCTTTTTTCAGAGATATGCCAATAAAAATAGAGTTTGTTGACTATGATGGTAGAGGGCTGCTAGTGGTCATTGACGGCGATGAGCAAGTATTAGTTGAAGAGGTTTGAATTTATCACTGGATCTTCAGTCCACAATAACACTAATATTGTCTCATTCCTTGTTGACCTCTCTTTTAGGTCAACCCACTAACATTAGGCTCATCCCCCACGCCTTGTCTGGGCATAGCCACGCCATGAAGTCCCTGGGCATGGTCATTCTTAGTTTATGCATAACCATCTCTGATGCTAGCATAGCCACTTGTCGTGCCACACCTGTGATCTGTGGTTGTTGTCTTCAGATCAAGAAAAAAATTATTGTGTTGGTTTGCCAATAGCAATCCGTGTGTCCTTCAACCACTGAAATATTTGTGTTGTTGATCCACCACCTTAATAAATGATCACGAAGGCCTCTCCCACAAATTGTGGAGCCTAAAAAAAGGCGCCCCTTGCAATGTCGTCAACACTAACTAAAAGAGTTGAACACTTTGACACTTCTTCACTAGTCTTTGGTCTCTAGTTAAGAGAAGAGAAAGAAGAAGACTTTAAGCCTCCCCTCCTCTGGCGAATCACCATAGCCCGCCTTTTCTCTAGCAAGTCATATATTTTATATTATTTAAGTCATAATTTAAGGTAGTTTAGTTTATGTTTAAGTTAAGCTAAATCAATAGCTCTAGATTAGCTTGGGTCTGGGTTTGAGTCTGACCTAAGTTGACCCGAGCCCACCCTAAACCTAACCTAAAACATAATTAACCCAAACATAACCTAAACTTACCCAACGCTAACCCGACCTGACCTAAACTTAACTTGACCTAAACCAAAGCTGGACTAACCTTGCCAAACCCTAACCAGTCCAACCTAAGTCATCCCAGGTCCAACCCAGGTCAAATTCAGGTCAACCGAGGTTCCCAAGGTTCAACCAAGGTCAAACTCAGATCCAAAAAAAGTCTTCACTGGTCCAACTCAGGTCAAACCTAAGTTAATCCAAGTTAACTTAAGTCCAACTCAGGTAAACTTAGGTCCAAACCATGTTACCCCGATCCCAACTTAGGTCCTTCCCAAGCCTACTCCGAGCCAACTCAGATTAACTCAGTCCAACCTAGGCCTAATTTAGATCCTACCTAAGTCTAACATGATCTAAATCAGGTCAACCAAGGTCCAAAAAATGTTAACCCAGGTTCAAACTAGATTCAACCACGGTCAATCCAGGTCCAACTTAGGTCAAACCCAAGTCAACCCAAGTCCAACCTGGGTTTAGTCCAAGTTGAAACCAGGTCTAATCTAAGTCCAACATTGGTGAACTAGACCAAAATCAGGTCAAACTAAGGTAGCCTATGTTCAAATTAACTAGCCTCACATCATACCCGAGCTCAAACTTGTGTTGGTCCTAGCCGAACCTTAGCTGACCTGAGCACATTCCCTTCCTAAGTCTAATTCGTGTTAAGTGCATGTTTTGTATGTCATGTTATATGTCCTTTCATGATAGTATTATCTTTTATTCAATGTGTAGTTTAAAGATATTAAAAAAATAAAAAAAAATAGTTAAAAACAAAGAGGAGGAGGGGAACCTCCCATAAGATTACTCTCTCCACAAACATCTAAAAAAAAAACTTACAAAAATATTAAATTTTCACCATGATTGAAAATCTTAGGAATTCAAATAAAATATAAATAAAATATTGAACCTTCAACATAACCAAATTACGGAAGGGAAATCACTCCTAGTTAGATCTGACTTAAACCTCAGGTTAACAAAATTAGACACCACAATTGAGGATCATACAATTACACTAGGTTTGTATAAGTATAGAAACTTTGGTTAGTCTTATAGAGAACCTAGTTACTGTTAGGGACTAGGACATACAAAACAAACAAACCTACCCCTTAAGACTGATGTGTAGAAAAGAATGCTTGATTTCCTTTCTATTTTTGTACATGTTTATTGATGAAATGCACTTTAAAGAAGGGTATTTTTATGTTTTTTTGTTCATGTACAACATGTATTGAAATTAGACTAAAGTGGAGGTGAATTTAAGCTATGGAGTGACAAGGTGACTGGTGCCTTGGTGCAAGCTTTCTTGGGCATATAGGTACCACTAACACCTTGAGAAATAGAGAAGCTGGTGCCTAAGAGCCAGCCAAATGGTATTAAGGTGTTACTACCAAGTGCCTTGGCACCAAATTATTGAGTGCCTAGGAGCCACTGACAAAATTTGTAGATAGAGAGCCTGACGCTTAGGTGCCAGCCCACTGGTGCTTATGCGCTAGAATCTTTATGGACAATTTTCAGTAGTTCATCAACACATCATGGGGAGTTGTGCAGCCTGATATTAGGGGTTTTTTGACAAGGATAAGTTATTATGCATTGTTGGTGGAAGTCTATAGTCAGTGCTTTTGCTATAGGGTAGATTAGAGAACATTTTCTGAGGATTTTAGAGAGATTTTTAAGTGTAAAGTGAGAAGTGGTTTGAGGATAGTTGCAAGGGGCCTTGGAGATCTTTATGAGAATCATTCTCAGCACTTTAAAAAGAGAGGAAAGTTATGTTTAACATACTCCTGTAATTTTATTTCTGTAAACGCAACTCACTAGTGGATTTACTTGTTTTCAAAGATGTTTTTATGGTGTTTTCTCACTGCTTTTTGAGTAGTTTTTTTACCTTTTCCTTATTGTGGTTGAGTAGGTTATGTAGGAATGCAAAGTGTTCTAAAAATTAGTATTTAATTTTGAATGTGATGAATAACCTTTTGAATTTCATTTAATTTTCATTCTTGCCAAGTGATTAGCTAAAATGTATTGTGATTCCTAATTACTCGAAAGAGCTATGATAGAACAACTAGGTTATTGACATTGATCTATATGTTATTGTGAATGTGAAAGTACATTATAGGGAGATGTAAATCTTAGGGATAAAATATTTTATGGTTTTAAGTTGGAGTTTAAAGAATTAAAACCAATTTAAATAAACTTTTATATGCACTCAAGAGAAGGTAAAGAAAGGACGTAATCCTATTTGCCACTTACCATATTCAGAATTGACACTTTACGTTTTCTAGACTACCAATTAAACCATTGTAAGAGAAGTTAACTTTATGACTTGATAATCACTAAACCAATTAGGATAAGTGTCGACACTATTTTTGGTTGGAGTTGCCCGTAAGAAGTTGTCGGTCACCAAAATCGAAATCTCGTTGCCCGCTTCGAAAGGACGTTTAAGTTTAGAAAATTATAAAATCAAACTGACCTCATATTTTTATAGTTTAAATGAAAGGGTGTTATAGCTCAAATCCGGTATCTATCCTGAAGGATAAACACAAGACTTGAGGATGGACTCGATCAAATAAACTAAGAAATATATGACGTCCGTTTGGTCTGCGAAACCATTTTATTTGCCGACAATTTACCCTATTTAATATGAAGAATTAAATAAAGTTTATATTAATCTGGGTTCAAGAAAAGCTTCCTAAAAGGGCAAGCCATTATAGTAAAATACATCTTAAATGACAGAAGTCATCTAAGAAAACTCTCAATAAAAATCAAGAAATATTATCTTCAAGGAATTCAAAAGAAATGATTTTTCAATGATATCAGACAAAGAGGTGTGAAATGGGATTGACTCAAATTTGGAATATTTATTATAGAATCCAAAGGAGGAAGAACTAGGGTATGACATAGATCCGAGGAGAACCTCGATGCCTTCCTAGTCTATCCTTTTGTTGGGCTTCAGTTTTGAGGAGAAAAAATTTAAGTGTTTCATCCTTCCAATTTTATTAATTTAGGGCTTACATTTGTGTGAAAAGATCACACAAATAGCATGAAAGATGTGAGCATTTAGGTCGTGACGAACGAAAACCTCAAAATCCTAAGATGAGTTAGGACTTATATTGTACAACAGAGTTGTATAAAAGTTCTAAAGAAGAGGTGAGGATTTACGTTGCATAAGTAAAAAACCACAAAATCCTATGGCTTGGATGTTTAATTCTAAGGAATGAATTAGTTTAGTTGGTGAAGTCATGTTTTACTGTTGAAGATGGTCGTGCTGCCCACCATGCTAGCTCCAAGCTCCTTATCGTGACGAGTTTGAGTTTTCTAGGGTGTCAAGTTATGATGTCAAATCACGTGGCCCTATGGTTGTAGTTCTTTAAATTTTCATAGGGGATGTTAAAGTTGATTAGAGCGACACCGTTTAGGACCCCAAGGTTCTCTCGTTCCGGCACCCACTATTTTCTATTGGATTCACTTAGTCCAAATGAATTTACTAAACTCAACTTAATGAGTTCTATAATTTCATTTAGACCGTGGGAAAACTCGTTAGCAACCGTAGGTTACCTCCTCCGAGGGCATATTAAAGTTGATTAGAGCGACACCGGTCAAGATCCCACGGTTCCATCGTCCCGGCACCTCATATTAAAGTTTATTAAAGTGACACCGGTCAAGATCCCACGGTTTCGTCGTCCCGGCACTAATATTTTCTATTGGAATCACTTAGTCCAAATGAATTTACTAAACTCAACTTAATGAGTTCCATTCATTTAGACCGTGGGAAGCCTCGTTAGCAACCGTAGGTTACCTCCTCCGAGGGGTTCCTGATCTTCCCATTTAGAGATTCACTTAGTCCAAATGAACTTATCAAACCCAACTTAATGAGTTCCATAATTTTTTTAAATCGTGAGAAGCCTCACCGTAGGTTACCTCCTCCGAGGACCATAATTTCATTTAGACCGTGGGAAGCCTCGTTAGCAACCGTAGGTTACCTCCTCCGAGGACCACTATTTTCGATTGGATTCACTTAGTCCAAATGAATTTACTAAACTCAACTTAATGAGTTCTGGCCTTATGATTGAAGTTCTTTAAATTTTATGGAGGCATGTTAAAGTTGATTAGAGCGACACCATCCCTCGTTCCGGCATCACTATTTTCTATTGGATTCACTTAGTCCAAATGAACTTATCAAACGCATCTTTAAATTTTATGAGGTCATATTAAAGTTGATTAGAGCGACACCAGTTAGGATCCTACGGCTCCCTCGTTCCGGTATCACTATTTTCTATTGGATTCACTTAGTCCAAATGAACTTACTAAACCCTCGTTCCGACACCACTATTTTCTATTGGATTCACTTAGTCCAAATGAATTTACTAAACTCAACTTAATGAGTTCCATAATTTCATTTAGACCTTGGGAAGCCTCGTTACACTTAGTCCAAATGAATTTACTAAACTCAACTTAATGAGTTCCATAATTTCATTTAGACCGACTTTAGTCCAAATGAATTTACTAAACTCAACTTAATGAGTTCCATAATTTCATTTAGACCATAGCTTAGTCCAAATGAATTTACTAAACTCAACTTAATGAGTTTCATAATTTCATTTAGACCGTGAGTTAGTCCAAATGAACTTACTAAACTCAACTTAATGAGTTCTATAATTTCATTTATACCGTGGAAAAACCCAAATGAACTTACTAAACTCAACTTAATGAGTTTCATAATTTCATTTAGACCGTGGGAAAGTCCAAATGAATTTACTAAACTCAACTTAATGAGTTCCATAATTTCATTTAGACCGTGGGAATAAATGAATTTACTAAACTCAACTTAATGAGTTCCATAATTTCATTTAGACCGTGGGAAGCCTCCGGTCAAGATCCCTCGGTTCCGTCGTCCCGGTATCACTATTTTCTATTGGAATCACTTAGTCCAAACATTTACTAAACTCAACTTAATGAGTTCCATAATTTCATTTAGGCCGTGGGAAGCCTCATTAGACTTACTAAACTCAACTTAATGAGTTCCATAATTTCATTTAGACCGTGGGAAGCCTCGTTAGTACTAAACTCAACTTAATGAGTTCCATAATTTCATTTAGACTGTGGGAAGCCTCGTTAGCAATCACTAAACTCAACTTAATGAGTTCCATAATTTCATTTAAACCGTGGGAAGCCTCGTTAGCAACTGCTACGATTCCCTCGTTCCGGCACCACAATTTTCTGATTAGAGCGACATCGGTTAGGATCCTATGGTTCCCTCGTTCCGGCACCACTATTTTCTATCGCGGTTAGGATCCTACGGTTCCCTTATTCTAGCACCACTATTTTCTATTGGATTCACTTAGTCCAAATGAACTTACGAACTCAACTTAATGAGTTCCATAATTTCATTTAGACCGTGGGAAGCCTCATTAGCAACCGTAATCCCTCATTCCGGTTGGTTAGGATCCTACGGTTCCCTCATTCCGGCATCACTATTTTCTATTTGATTCACTTAGTCAGGTTAGGATCCTACGGTTCCCTCGTTCCGGCATCACTATTTTCTATTGGATTCGCTTAGTCCGACGGTTCCCTTGTTCCGGCATCACTATTTTTTATTGGATTCACTTAGTCCAAATGAACTTATGAAACCGTCGTCCCGGCACCACTATTTTCTATTGGAATCACTTAGTCCAAATGAATTTACTAAACTCTCGTCCCGGCATCACTATTTTCTATTGGAATCACTTAGTCCAAATGAATTTACTAAACTCATATTAATGAGTTCCATAATTTCATTTAAACCGTGGGAAGCCTCGTTAGCAACCGTAGGTTACCTTCATGAATTCCATAATTTCATTTAGACCGTGGGTCCAAATGAATTTACTAAACTCAACTTAATGAGTTTCATAATTTCATTTAGACCGTGAGACCTCGTTACTAAACTCAACTTAATGAGTTCCATAATTTCATTTAGACCGTGGGAAACTTCATTAGCAATGTAAGGTTACCTCCTGAATTCCATAATTTCATTTAGACCGTGGAAAACCCAAATGAACTTACTAAACTCAACTTAATGAGTTTCATAATTTCATTTAGACCGTGGGAAAGCCAAATGAATTTACTAAACTCAACTTAATGAGTTTCATAATTTCATTTAGACCGTGGGAAGCATCGTTAGCAACCATAGGTTACCTCATCCGAGGGATTCCTGATCATCCGATAGAGATGTCTTAATTGAGTTGAAATTGTGGTTTTTGTGATGTTTGGTGATTAAATTTTGAGTTTTTTTATATTTTGAATGTTGTGGCGGTGAATTTTATCTTGGTTGATTTTAACTATAGTTTTGGTTTTGGTTTTGGTTTTAGTTTTGTGGCTATCTTGATAGTTTTAGTTTTCATGCAGGGTGACATTGTTGTTTAGCATGCAGGTTTGTATTAACATCAAAAGTACAAGATAAGAGTACAAGAAAGACGACACTGTAAACTGTAAAAGCGTACCTGCCGAGTCTTCTCATTCCATCTCCTGAAACTCAAAATGAATATCAAGGCATTTTATATGAAGCAGGAAAGTAAAGTTTTGGTGACCTACCTATCCTAGGTCATATCTTGGTTGGGTCCCTATTAGTTTGATTAAGGATGATTTTGTTAAGCAAAGCACATTAAGTTTAGTAGAAGCAGGTCTATGCTTCCCTCTCACTACCTGGTGAAAGGCCTCGAGCTCATTTAAACTTATTGTGTTGCTTAATAATTCACCCTATGAACACCCTAATGCTCAATGAACATTGATGTCCTAATTATCCCTAAGAGTAGGGTAATTATCATGTGTAATTTAATTTTGAAGATTTTGTGAGTCAAGACCCTTAAAGGGGGCAAGCTAGTGTTGTGGGAACACTTAGCCAAATTTTGGTCCTAATTGGGCTTGTGGTGTTTTAAAAAGTGTTAAATTCAGCTATGTTCACTTTTATAATCCTCATTTAATCAAATTTGATTTAATTTAGATCACCACTAAGCCCTTTAGACCTAGGTGGATATCTTGGGTATTTCGAAAGAAGTTAAATTTTTAAGTGATGATAATGATTCATTTTCAAAACACTTGAATATCATTTGAACATCAAGTAGGGGTATTAAATTAAAGAGTTATCAACACCCAAAATCATACCCTAGGTCGTGGGTTCATTTAATTGTAATAAACCTCAAAATTTTAATAATTTGGAAATTTATTAATTTATCCTTTTAAATAAGAAAGTGAGGTTGGTTTATACCAATTAATCCTTTTTTAATTTCAATAATCCAAACAAGCTAATTAAGATCAGAGGTTGCCCATTTCACTCCTTGAATTAAGCCTAAATGTTAATTAAGGCTAAACTTCCAAAATTACACTTTTACCCCTAAGGTTCTATCACTTCATACTTTGTCAACTTCAAATCAAATAACTTTGAAAATTCATTCATGGGTCAATTAAGACATCAGAGGAGAAAATGTGATTTTGCAAAATTTAATATAATTTATATGATTATTTTCATGAAAAAATAGGATTTTTCAAAGAAAATTTGCTAAATTCACTAAAGTGAAGCCTAATCACTTGACATTTTTACTAAAGGTAGATATAGACCAGAGAGCCATTTGGACAAAATTTCATGATTTTTTGAATTTTATTTGAATTACGAGAATTATTTTAATTTTTGGGGTATTTATTAAATATAAAATATTTTAAATGGGGAAAATTAAATTTTGTATTTTCAAAAATTCTCATTGAGGTCAGAGAATTCAAAGACGCAAATTTTATATTTTTCTGGTTTTTTTATTTATTGGAATTATTTTAGTGGAAATCCATTTTTTAGCCTTTAAAAATTCTTTTAAGCTTCAAAATACAATACCTTTATTTAGAAAATCAAGAAAAATATTCCGATTACTTCTAAATGCTTATAAAACAACTTAAAAAATTTCCATGAATTTTATTATTTTTGTGATTTTTATGAAGTTTTTAATTATTTAAATATTTAAAATAGGCTTAAAAGTAAAGTTTTTATTTTAAACACCATTTTATTTTTATAAAATTTCTCTGGTCACAGAGAGCTCAAAAAATAAGTTTTTATAATTTCTTGAGTTATATTTTTATCTTTAAAAATCATTTTAGTGGCAAAAATGATTTTTAACTTGAAAAATCAATTTAAGCCATCAAATAGACTCAAAATGCTTTGAAATTTTTATGGGGAGTTGTTTGGATTTTAAATAAAAACAAAGATTAAAAATTAAGTCATTTTGATGTTTGCGTTTTCCAAAATTAATTACCTTAGTGTTTTAGGGTTTAGGCAAATCAGGTTTATTTTGAATGACTTGACTCATGAAAAATTTTTCTAAGGACTCTGGTTATCATAAACCTTCTAAAATTTTCTTGGATGTTTCTAAGAAATGTGCTAATTATTATGATTAATTTAATCAAATAATGTACAATAAATTGAAAAATATGGATCTCTGTCTAGAAGTCTTCTCTGACTTTAGAAAAATCAAGGAATGTTCCCCTTCACAGAGGCTACACTATGCCAAAATTCAAGCAATGGTGAAATGTCTATATGCATGGACAATCAAAAGACTCCTAACAATAATTGATTTTTTTAAAAATTAAACATGCATCAAATGGACACAAGATTTAATCCACATTGTTCTCCTCTATTCACTGAGCAAGAGGGTATTTTTATTTTATTTTTGTGATTTTTCTATACCAAGATATGAATTTTTGAAGTTAAGGGTCATTTTCTGGAATTTTTAATTCCTTATTTATCTTGTTAAACGTTCAGCGCCACATCATCCTAGGCAGCTCCGAAGCTCCAAGTGACACTCTATTATTTGACACCTCCATCCACTTTAGTGCTGACTCGACCCGCAGTTTATGTCTCGAAGCGCTGTCCGGCTTCATCTTGACTGTCCATCCGATACACGCTTGATCGAACGACGCTCTGTCATCATCCCAGATAGCCTAGCCTAAGAACCGTCCATCTTCCAAGCTTGATATTTCCCTCATTTCTCAATCAAATTAAGTGAATTTTTTTATAATGCTCGTATAGACTAGAGGAAAATATCCATACGGTTAAGATGCCATGAAATTAAGCCTAAGAAAATGGAGATTCAAAAGAACCTCAGGAGGAGAAGAAGTTCAATACCTTGGCTCTGAGAAGGGAAGCTTCATTCAGAGATGCTTGGCACGTTCATTGAGGTCCAAGGAGGTTAAAGATTGAGCCTCTTACTATGGTGTAAGGTCTAGGTATGAATTCGACCAAGCTCAATTTCAGGTGTTGGTCTAGAGCTATGTTAGGGGCTCTTTCAGGGGGAAATTTGATGGGGCTTTGTATTCTCTCAGTGTTGTGAAGGTGTGGGCATAAGTAATTGAAGTTTGGTGAATTGTGGAGGTGTAATGAGCTCTGTCTTGGTTTTTGACAGAAGTTTAAGCTCAAAAATTGGCTTCCA
This sequence comes from Phalaenopsis hybrid cultivar, assembly GCA_002079205.1. Classification (NCBI taxonomy): domain Eukaryota; kingdom Viridiplantae; phylum Streptophyta; class Magnoliopsida; order Asparagales; family Orchidaceae; genus Phalaenopsis; species Phalaenopsis hybrid cultivar. The sequence continues at coordinate 5,311 of JXCR01084449.1, read as the reverse complement.
CAGTAGGAAACAGTGATGGAGAATGGTTAGATTGTATTGAGTAGGTCTCAAAGAAGCTCTATGAGTGATTTTGGAGGCTCTCTTTGAGAAAATTTTAGCACTCCTTCCATGACCGTGTAGTTGAGCTTTTTATAAAAATGGCCAATGAGTGGCTCTGGGGATCAATTGAGGGGTGCAAAGTGCTGCTTATGTGGAGGGCCGAGACGCTCCAACATTTGATTTGGATGAGATGACCTCTTGGTTTGATTTGGGTGAAGCTCAAGAGGAGGTGGCCCTTAGTTTTGTCTTCTCTGGTGACTAGGCCGACTGACCATGGTAGGGGGAGGTGGCTAGGAGCTCAAGGAACCCAGGGGAATATGTCACAGTAATTTAGTGTGCTTGGGTTTAGTTTTGGCAAAAGAATCTTAAGCTTAAGCAATTATGTCATGAAATCCATTAATTTAAGGGACCATGGTTCCATGGCTTAACTTAAGTGGTTAAGTGAGTTTTGGCTTAGTCTTAGGGTCCAATTAATGGTTGTGGAGTCATTAATTTGATGGCTTTGAGGTGGTTAGGCTACATTTAGTGCATGGGTCCAAGTGGGTGCAAATGACCAAAAATTTGGTTTGGGTTAGGCTAGCCATGTCCTTAAGCCTAATTGATTAATTCACTTGATTTATATGATTGTAATGAACATTTTTTTGTGAAGGATTGAAAGGATTTTGAGTTCAATTGGAGGGTCAATTTGAAGGAATTTGAAAATTGGTCATTTTGGGCATGTTGGGCTAACCTTGGGTCTAGATTGGGCCAGTTTTGGGCTAAGTCCAAATTAATTATTGAGAATGGTCAATAGGAATACCATGAAGAGTTTTTAACATGAATTGGGTGCCAATTTTGGGATTAAGGCAATCAATTTGGTGAAATTTGGGGACATAGCCAATTTGTGGCAATTTGGGGATCTTGGACTTAAGTTGAAATGAAATGAAATTGAGACTTCACCAAGACTAATTGATGGTCAATTTTGATGTGTAGGAATGTTATAAAGAGTTTTCAACATAAACCATGCCCAATTGAGGGGGCTAACGATTCAATTAGGTGAGATTAGGTCATGTGCCCAAAATTGGAGGTTTGACCTAAATAAAATTTGGGCTCAAAGCATGGGCCAATTAAGCTTGGATTTAGTTTATTTTGGTCACATTGAAGGTGAATTTGAGTTTGAGATTGAAATTTGGGGAGATTGAGATCTAATTGATGGACATTTGACTTGAATTTGTGGAAATTTGAGCCTTTAAAGGCAAACTTGGGGTTTTGGTCAAATTGGACAAATTGGGTCATGTGGTAGTTGAGAAAAATGTAATTGGGAATATTTGGAATATTTTGGGAATTTTTATGATTTTATTAAATTTTTGAAATTTTGGACCCATGAGGGGCATTCTGGTAATTTGGCAATTTTTGGTGATTTTGGATAATTTGGGTGTTTTCAAAAGGTTTGAAATGATTTTTGAACAAGTTTGGGTATTTTGAATAAATTTGGAAATTTTGACCTAATTTAGGGTTTCAAGGGTACTTAGGTAATTTGGGGGAGCTTAGGGGCAAAAGACCAGGTTGAGTATTTTGGGTAAAATTATAGAACTAACTGCCAAAAGTAAGCCATGTACCAATGGAAACCCCATTTGGGTACTCTATGTATTGGTCTTAGCTAAACCCTAGCTTAGGGCTAGTAGATTTATGAGACCATCTACATGAGTTTCCCAAAGGCTCAAGGGACCAAAGTCAGAAAATTCTTAGTTTAGGGTAGTGAGTGATTGTGAGTGAAGTGAGTGCCTTAGATCTAGACCAACACCTAAGGTCAACCCTAAGGCCAAATATCCCTATAGGAACTCTCCTTGAGCTCCCCCATAATGACCCCACCTACTAAGTGCTAGAGGTTAGGACCAATATGTGGAACTTCAAGTTGAGTAAAGAAGAGTTTAGAATTTCTAATGGTGAGGGTGCCTTTTTCTAGTTATCTAAGATTAGTCAATAGAAAAGTCCTATGGCTAAACCCTAGGCTACTAAAGAGAAAGATTAGACCTCAACCAAAAGTGAGGTCAACAAATGGACCCCCAATAGGTGTGGTGTGCCGGACAAGCACACCGCGTGTATTGGCCAACAAAACTAATACAGACTCCCAAGTCAACAGACCTAGAAGAAATATGTAGTGTTGTGTGTTCTATTTGTTTCCGCTGAGGAATTAGCAGGTAAGTATTTTGATTGAAATCAAGAGGTAAGAACTCTTGCTGTGGATTGGAGAGTGGGGTTTTAATGTTGTCAAATTTCAAGTATTTTTAGAGGATGGGAATTATCATGTAAGTGTTGATCCCGAAGTAGGAATTTGAGATTTAGGTATCAATTTCAGTAGAAAGTCAGAAGTTTGGAACCGACCCTGAAAAATAAGAATCATAATTTTGGCTTTGATTCTAAAGTGAGGATTCCAAATTTATGTAACATTTTCAAGAGAGAAAGTCGACAGTTATGGACCGACCTTAAAAGAAGGAATCAGAAGTTAGGGACTAATATTAAAGTATTCATTTGAAATTTAAGTATTGTCTCAAAAGAGAGTGTCGGAAGGTAAGGACCGGCCTCAAAAGAAGTGAATCAGAAGTTAAGGACTCATTTGAAAAAAGAATTGACAGGTAAGGGTCAATCTCAATAGAGAGCATTGGAAGGTAAAGATCAATCTCGAAAGGTAGTGAATCAAAAGGTAGTGGCTGATTCAAAGATGATAATTGACAAATAAGGGACAATCTCAAGAGAGAGTGTCAGAAGGTAAAGACCGACCTTGAAAGGGGTGAATCAGAAGGTAGTGACTGATTCGAAATGAGAATTGATAGATAAGGGTCATTCTCAAGAGAGAGCGTCAGAAGGTAAGGATCGACCTCAAAGGTAATGAATCAGAAAGTAGTGGTTGATTCTAAGATGGGAATTGATAGGTAAGGGTCAATATCAAGAGGAAGAATCAGAAGGTAAGGACTGACCTCGAAGGTAATGAATCAGAAGGTAGTGACTAATTCGAAAATGAGAATTGACAGGCAAGGGTCAATTTCAAAAAGAGAGCGTTAGAAGGTATGTACCGACCTTGAAAGAGATGAATCAGAAGGTAGTGACTGATTCTAAGATGAGAATTGACAGGTAAGGGTCAATCTTAAGAGAGAGCGTCGGAAGGTAAGGACCGACCTTAAAAGGGGTGAATCAGAAGGTAGTGACTGATTCAAAATGGGAATTGACAGGTAAGGGTCAATCTCAAGAGAGAGTGTCGAAAGGTAAAAACTGACCTAAAAAAGGGTGAATCAAAAGGTAGTGACTGATTTGAAATGAGAATTAACAGGTAAGGGTCAATCTCAAAAAGAGAGAGAGTCAAAAGGTATGGAACGACCTCGAAGGTAATGAATCAGAAGGTAGTGACTAATTCGAAGATGAGAATTGATAGGTAAGGGTCAATCTCAAGAGAGAACATCAGAAGGTAAGGACCGTCCTCAAAAGAGGTGAATCAGAAAGCAGTGACTGATTCAAAATGGGAATTGACAGGTAAGGGTCAATCTCAAGAGAGAATGTTGAAAGGTAAGAACCGACCTCAAAAGGTGTGAACAGAAGGAAGTGATTGATTCTAAGATGAGAATTGACAGATAAGGGTCGATCTCAGAAAGAGAGTGTCGGATGGTAAGGACGACCTTCAAAGGGGGGAATCAAAAGGTAGTGACTGATTTGAAATGAGAATTGATAGGTAAGGGTCAATCTCAAAAAGAGAGAGCATTGGAAGGTAAAGACTGACCTCGAAAGAAGTGAATTAGAAGGCAGTGACTGATTTAAAATGAAAATTGATAGGTAAGGGTCAATCTCAAGAGAGAGCGTCGGAAGGTAAGGACCGACCTCGAAAGGGGTGAATCAGATGGTAGTGACAAATTTGAAATGAGAATTGACAGGTAAGGGTCAATCTCAAGAGAGAGCATCGGAAGGTTTGGACCGACCTCAAAAGAGGTGAATTAGAAGGTTGTGACTGATTTGAAATGAGAATTAACAAGGGTCAATCTCAAAAAGAGAGAGCGTTGGAAGGTAGTGACTGACCTCAAAAGGAGTGAATCAGAAGGTAGTGACTGATTTGAGATGAGAATTGACATGTAAGGGTCAATCTCAAGAGAGAGCGTCGAAAGGTAAGGGCCGACCTCGAAAGAGGTGAATTAGAAGATAGTGACTGATTTGAAATGAGAATTTATAGGTAAGGGTCAATCTCAAGAGAGAACGTCAGAAGGTAAGGACCGACCTTAAAAGGGGTGAATCAGAACGTAGTGCTTGATTCAAAATGAGAATTGACAGGTAAGGGTCGATCTAAAAAAGAAAGCGTCAGAAGATAAGGGACGACCTTGAAAGGGGTGAATCAGAAGGTAGTGATTGATTTGAAATGAGAATTGANTGGCATAGGGGCCACATGATTGGCCTGTTAAGGCAAAAAAATAAAAATAAAAATAGAAATAAGAAAATACAATGATGAAAAGAAAAGTGAAAGCTCAAGAAAAAATTAGTAAAGCTAATAATAGAATCCGTGAAGGGAAATAATCGAGTCCTGTTGAGGTGTATATTTTTGAAGCAACCAATTTATAAAATAGTGGGACAAAAATTAACGGAGGAGGTAGGAGATTCCTTTATGAATTTGTGGATGATAAGAGAAGTAACTATTATTTATGAAGTGGTCCTAGTGTGCCTGCCAAGAGGGTAAGCATTTCTTCTATTTAAAAATCCTAGAATTTCTTAAAGAGGAAAATTGGAGAAACCATTAGGACCACTAGATTCAATTTTTTTAAAACAAAAAATAGCTAATTTGATTTCAACTATAGTGAGAATTGTTAGGGGTAGTTTAAGATGGATAAATGCTATTAAGAATATATCTGTTAAGAAACTCATATTTATATTATTATTGGCAAGCTTATGATAATAAGAAAGTGTTTTTGTTACCTTACAAATGCGAAGAGATCATCACTCTTTATTTTCAATAATGCTTTTTATTGTTTTTCTTGTTTGATATAGTTTTCTCTTCAAAAGTTTGTATTACAAATTCACGGGCCTGGTTTTAGTTGCATGTATTTAAGATACCTAAAATTTTGTATTATACAATAACTATAATGCATATAGTTTAAAAATGTATTAGATGTTTGGTTGGATTCAAATAAAGTACAATGGAACTAATTTTTTTATTTGCAAGGATGTGTTATGAATACAAAGAAAATTTCTTCATTCATTTCTCTTTTCTTCCTAATATGTCAAGATAAGGACAATAAAGATGGTAATTTGATAGGAT
>JXCR01084431.1:7398-18214 GCA_002079205.1 Phalaenopsis hybrid cultivar | reverse complement strand
AAAGAGATATTCATACTAAATAATACACTCAAAATAATTGTATCTAATCAGGTTGAAATTCTTAGTTTTAAATTATGTAAAGGATTACAAGAACATTTGGGTATCATATTGAAACATTTCACCAACATATAAATGGAAAGTTTGAGAGAACTATACAAACATTAGAGAAATTTTTTAGATTATGTTATGTAAATTTTGGTGAAAAATGAGAGAGTCGTATTATTTTAATTGTATTCACATATAATTACAACTTTCATTTTAGTAACGTGATGACACCTTATTCAATTTTATATGGTAAAAAAAGTGGAATAATTTTAACATCGATAGTTGTAGGAGAATAAAACATTTGGGTCCAAAATTAATTGATGATACCACTAAAGGAGTAAAACTTACCAGTGATAAATTGAATGCAACACAAGAAAAATAAATTAAATATAATAATCCATAATATTATATAATAGAATTTGAATATTAGTGATTTTGTGTTTATAAATATTAGCACTTTGAAAGTAGTGTATAAAATTGGCATAGAAGAGAAACTCAATTCTATATATATAGGTCCTTATGAAGTGATAGATTGATAAAAAAATCAACTTATAAATTGTTGTTGCCCAATTATTTGTCTGATATTCATTTTGTATTTCATATTTTTTCATTAAGAAATGAGTAACAATGCATATAATAGAGTATTAGTTGCTGAAGTGAAATTACTGCCAGGCTTTACTTATAGAGAAGAAGATGATTGTAAATTACCTTATGAATTGAAACAATTAAGAAATTCTAATAGTAAAAATCTAATGTAAATATAAAATAGAAAGAGAACAAATATGGGAGAAAGAGTCCTATGAGATAATTATATCTGGAGTTGTTTATTAGCTAATATGTAAGCACTTGAATGTTGAGGATGATATTATAATTAAGTGAGATTGTAATAAGTACAACATATTTAGGAATCAACCACATGCTCTCAGCTGTATAAATATTTTATATATTGATAAAAAAATAAATGTTTTGTTAATGAACACTTCAAAATGTATATATGTGCAATGATGAATCTAAATTTTTTACTACTAAAATTAATGATTCTAGTGACTCTATTTGATGAAAATTTAGATGATAAGAAAATTTCCTTTCAAATAGTTTTTGGAAAAATATTTGTTAAGCACTCAACTTGTTGTGACCTATTTTTTGTATATATGTTATATCAAGTAGGGTCATGACACTACCTTCTTTAACTAAGTAAACCACAATCCATGAAAACCCGAGTCAATGAAACCATTGGATCTTGATTGAGTTCATCATCATTCATCTAATCAGCCCCTCTAAGCTTATGGTGAAAATTTTATAATCCAAAATTTATGTTTGTTGCTACTATATGTTGAGGGATCCACAACCTATGACTAAGCTTAGCTGAAATTGCTCTCTTATTTTTGAGAATGATAATTAACTATAGAGACTTGTGCATATGAGAAATCTTGAACACAATATCTTAAAGTCTTTGTAAAATAAAGGTGAAATCACTGAGTTGTGTCTTAAACTTCATGTAAAGCTCTCTTTCTTTTATTGAAAGAGAGGTTGGGATGAGCGAAAATTGAATCAGTTTTAATCTTATTGATATATTAAAACTTCTGTTGGTAATCATTTATATGGATGAATTAGAACAATTCCCTTTGACATTTTCTTACAGTATGTTTGATTGATTCGCATAAACAAAAGTCACTTGAAATAAGAAAATCTTTTTTTTGTGCAAAATTTATTTTGAAAGTAAAATATCACTTGAGCTGAGTTTGATAATATTATGCACAAAAATGATGAAAAAAATATGTTGTACTAAACAAATATAAATATTATTTCAATTTGCGATATTTATGCATGAAAATTATTGGAATTAACAATGTTAATAAAGTTTAATGTCATGAACAATTCAAATTCGGTTAGCTAAATAACTTGTATTTTTCTCATTAATTAATTAACAAGTCAAATATGAACATGACATTCAGGCTCTATTATCTTATGAGCAAACATAAATAAAAAAAATAATTTTCTTACATTTCACCTCATAAAATCTCATTAGTATATATATCCAATGGTATAACAGTTGCAAAAAGTAATCATAGCTTTCTTATTTTACTATTTTATTCAAAATAATAAAAATTTTATCTTTTGATTGATGCATCTATATGTCATGTTTATGTTCTTAAAAAAATCAAATAATGAATCGGTAATAGACCTAAAAATGTTAAATATAATAAACATGTAGAATAAAAAACTAAAGAACTATAATCAAACATTAGAATTTGTTCATATATAATTGATTCATTTACACAATTGATTCAGATAATAAAATCCATATTGTTCACAAATCTCAAAATAGCTAAAAGAGTTTTGAGTGTTTGTTGAAAAAAAAATTGACTTATGATGAAATATGGGACATTGTTTTGAATAAATAGAGTTGTTGAAGCTAGAGAACTTCAAATGTTACGTTGGGAAACATAGCCTCTAAATTCTCCAATCTATAACATAAAAACCTTTCCTTAAATTACCTTTTGTGGGCAATAGTATTCTTACTTCATTATTCTTTCAAAATTTGATTGACTTGCAATATCATTACTAGGAATGGGCTTCTTAGAAATATTGTAAGCTAGAATTGAAAGGCATGTGCGCTTATCACAGGCTTTAAACATACGATGGTTATTAATGATGGCCTTTATGTTATTTAAGTGTTATATATATAAATATAGAAGAATTATATGACATGTATGTGAATGCACCAAATATCTTTCCTGCTATTGCAACATAGACATACATCACATATACACAAACTATAAGAGAGTAGGTGCTTGTGACCTCCCAATCTGCCACTAAATTGGTCATAACGACCATTGTGCGATCAATCTTTTTTGCCATAGAGCCAGTTGCAACTTGTAAAATTATTTGTCACAAATAATCTGTAACAAGCCTTGTCATTCACAGAAATGATTTGTTGTAAAATTTTATGCAAAATGGAGGTCACAAATAGATTCAATGGCCTCTAAAAGCTAGACTTTATGGCTGGAACCGATTCCAATAGATTACATACCAGACAACAAAACATCCGAGTTTGTATGTTCTACACTTGCAAATATACTGAAACCAAATAGCAACAAGTTAAAATTGTAGAATAATTTCACATATCTATAGAAGCTAATAGTATTAGTAGGTTAAACCACTAATAATAAATATTATAATTCTAGCACACATTTCTTTTATAAATATAAAAACAACTTATAAATAATAAACAAAAATCAACTATTCATCACTATGATCTTTATCATCACCACCATCTTTATCATCATAAACATCAGCTTGGGTTTCTCCGATATCACCTTGCTCCTATTATCACATAATCGATTTCCTGTGATATTGGCTCCCTCTATTTCCTTGTGAGGTAAACGATAACTAGGTTCTACCCTCATAATGTCCATCAAAATCATGCATACAACCCTCTGCCAAGTATCCTATCGCTTCAATCCATATACTGCAAATAGTGTTTTCATACACACTAAATTTATGGCTCATATATATATATATATATATATAAGAAATTTAATATTGTTGCTTCTTTCAATTTAAAAAGAACTTGAATTTTGTACTAAAAAACATTAGCACATGAACAAACTATATTGTAATTGTTCTTTCTTTTTATAATGAATCTTGTTGAAGAGCTTAGTTTTCATTAATGCTCATCTAAACTAACTTATAGTTAATAATAACTATTATAAAGTATTTATTCTGATATTTTCAAATTTAAAATAACTTAAAGCTGAATGTACAAAAAAAAACTATATAATGCTTTTGTGCAACAAATAGAATTAAACTCATAAATATTTTGTGATATCCCCTTCTTTCATAATGAGGCCCTTGGAAGAAGCCACTTCTTAGTACTTTTGTCAATCCTCACCAACCAATATAAGATAAATCTATTCCATACAATATTGTTCATTCAGTACAATTCATTTCTCTTCTTGTTGCTATTATGATCAATATTAGCCTTCTCAAGGCATCTTTAGAAGCCATATTTTGAGCATGCAAAAGAAATATCTTAGTAATCCTTTCTCAAGCATCCCTTATATTAAAATCAGCAAACAAACACAGAGACAACTTGTAACTAAAAATACATTACAACATTCTTCAGCTTCTCAACATTATTCATACCAGAACAGAACACTGATTAACTATCTACATAAACAATTCAATCCTTCTATAGTAAAACACAAAATAACCCATACAAAATATCTCAACTAACACATTGAGGCTTAATAGTTTATTATTATTATTATTGCACAGAACATTGAACAAAGGAAGCCCAACACTGGACTCCTCCTTGTTCCTCATAATACCCATAATGAATGCTTTTTTTTTCAACAAGAGGAGAACCAAATAGCTCAATGTTGATCTTAAGCCTTGGTAGCATTGAAGAGAGAGGAGGCATCACTATAAATAGCTACTCCGTTTGATAGCACAGCAAGCACAATCATTAGAACAGATAGAAGTTTGTCCTGCAAAGTCGCAATACCATGGGGATCCCTGAAAATGAAAAAAAAAAATAAAAAAAATAAATAAATTTAAATACCACAATAAATNTATTGCTCATAAATGCAAAAAAAAAAGCACTTAAAACTCACTTAAGTGTGATGGCAGCTGGAAAGATGAACCCGATGCAAACTGCGGCGGTGGCGCCGGTGAATTGGAAGGCATCCCAGATGCTCGGAACAAAGTTTGCGGCTAAAAACACCAGCGAAAGAAGTGTTACTGAAGTCACAGTGAACCTACAATTATCAGTAGATAAAGGCCTCGCATTGGGAAAGAGGAGACCATCCAAGTTGAGCCTCAAAGCATGAAATATCATAGGGAAAACAAGCATGAGATGTACAGCGTAGCTGACACGAACAACATCATTCAAAACAGCACTGTAAGGTATGCCGAGGTTTTCGTCGAAGTTGGCAAGCACATCATGAAGAGTCGATTCGCCGAAGAGAAGATAACCGAAGAAGCTCGTGGCTATGTAAACAGTAGAGCAGAGTGCTAGTGATGTCCTCACAATAGGCTTTATCTGGGAGGAGTCTTCAAGTTCATTGTCAATGCTATGAACTGTGTATAAGTCATCATAAGTATGAAATACAAGAGAGATACTCATAGAAAGAAAATCAAAATATTGCCATACAAAAAATTTAGCTCAACATCCTATAGTTGCATCTTTATATCATGACTATTACTATAATTAAATTTTACAAATACAATTTTAAAAGAAGACATGAATACCATTATAATGGCAGATAAAAGCCGTCACGAGAACCGGAACTGTGGTGAAGAGCTTCGAAACAGATGCGAGATCCGGTATCACAGGAAACAATTTCGGCATTGGAATGCTTCCATTTAGTAATTTGATAACAGCAATCCCAGCAGTGATTACAACAAAAATTACAGCGAGAGCAACAGACAAGGCCGATGTGTAACTCAACGAATCTGCAAGAGAAAGGTGCACAACACTTATTAAGAAAATCACTATTGTCAATAATCAGGAACATAATTTAGATATGGGGCATTTACACACATACCACATAATTCTTATGTATTTACACATTTAACACCTAAGCATTCATATTTACATGCATATCACTCAAATCTTTAACGTCACATCAAAAATATCACCACCACCACTATCTTTTTAAAATGTAAAATGCAGCTTTTTCATGCTCAGATTTATGGCACTAAGATGTTATAAGTGTAAATATCAAACTTTAAGTGATAGATATATAAATATATTAGAATTGAGAGGTATGTATATAAAATCCCCTTTGAAAAATTATTGGACTTGGCAAAAAGTGGGAGAAGACTTACCCACATGCTTGAAGCTTGCTAAAGGAGCAAAAACTACAAGAGTTGTCACAAGAAGAACAAAGAAACGCCCATTCCACCAATGCTCACCAAACCATCCTTCCAATACACCTGAGTGATGAAGTCCACTAGAAGATGTTCCAGAGAGCACATCACCTTGCCCAACAAAAAAAAATTAATATTAACACAATTCACACATTAAATAAAAGAATCAAATACATCATATGAAACAAATCATAAACTTAGTATAGATTCCAGCTTGAATCAGACAACCCACAAAAGAACTAAAATCTCATAAATTCAGAAGAATTGTGAGAGGACTTGAAAATTAAAAAAAGCATTACATGTAGCTTGCTAAACAGTAGAGGAAAAGATATTTGAGAAGATAAATATATGATGAGTGAAACAGTTTTTTCATAAGAGAAGTACAGCATAAAAGAGAGGATAAATAAAGTACATCAATGGGATAAAAATACAAAAAAGGGAATTACATAGAAAATAATAGCTTAAAGACCTTGATGACAGTAAAATAAGCCCAAATAACAGTTTAGATCGGTTGATATCACATGTTCAAGGGAAAATCATCCAAATCCCAGATTCAAAAAAAGGATTAGATTGCAGTGCCGATAACTAAAATGATCCTTTTCCAATAATACATATCTGCAGTACATAATCAAAGCATAAACAACATAAGATGGCATACCAATTATAATCATATAGACAATCATCACACCAACATTATTTACAATCACACAAATCTGAAGCAGCATCCTCCCAATCTTTCCAAAAGTATCACCCATGACACCTGCGTAAGAAACTGACTTCCCAACCTGACTGAATCTAATCAAAAACTCTATTGAAGCCTCAGTTAGGAATGCAAAAAATATAATCATGAATATCCCTGGCACCAAACCCAACACTTTCATGGTGGCTGGAAGAGACATGATTCCAGCCCCCACAATGGTAGTCGACAGATTAAATACAGCACCAGAAAATGAAGCACCATTAAATTTATCAAAATCTGCATCATCTTTCAGCAAGCTTGGCAGCAAGGGAGAGTTCTCCTCAAGAACATGCTTTCCCTTTCCCTTACTTCTCTTCTCCGGAAGAACACTTGCAATTGTCATCCTTGACCACTTTAAAAAGCAATCTTTCACAGAATTTCAGAAGCTAAAGAAGAATTTCAGTGATAAATCATGAACCTACAAAAAGAGAGCGCACTGAAGACATCTAATAAGTGTGAATTAAAGGGACAAAAAACAGTTTTATGATTCAAAATTGAAGTTTGCACCAAGAAAATATGACTTATCCAGAGACCTTGTCAGAGGAGAAAGAAATTTAGAGAAACCAGACGTTGAATATTAGTAACAAAATTTTAACCTGCAAAAACGGAAAATCCCAAAGATAAACAGTGTTGACAAAATAAAATTGATGATTCAAAATTGGAACTTGAAGCAGAATAAGCAAGACAATTACCACAGATTCAGAAACCTTACCAGAAGATAAGGAAATCCAATTGGGAAAACCAGAAGCTAATTAAGAATACCAGCAACAAAATATGAACTTGCAAACAGGAAGCATCGCAACAAAGTCCAATCAATCGCAGAAAAAGTTTTTTATGATTCAAAACCGGAACTTGAAGCAAAATAACTAAGAAACTTTCACAGATTCAGAGAGTTCATACAAAGATAAGAGAATTGAGCAGGGAAAACCTAAATCAAAAGCAGGGACTCGATAGAAAAAGGTAAACAAAAAGGAGCGGTCTTCGTTTTCTTGCCTAGTATCCGATCAATGTACAGACATGAGAAAGGTTGCCGAATCGTTCTAGTATCGATATGAAAGGATAAAATATTACGATTGCTGAAATGGCAATGAAATGATGAATTTTTGCCTAATCTAGTTATTTTCAGGTTTTTTTAAGACTATTTTCAATAATTTTAAAATAATTCAGAGATAATCTGCGATCTTTTTTTCTGAGTTATTTCGGGATTATTGAAAATAACCAAGAAATAACTTGAAAATAACTCAGGAGTCCAGACAGAAAATGCGCTCCTTTTATTGACGGGAGTTTTTCACTAATGTTAATGAATTCTAATGTATGTATATTTTAGGGATAAACATGCATAACAACTGAAATATTTATATTTATAAAATTAGCACTAATGTGATTTTCTTACCTACTACAACGATGCATTTGCATGTGCAACAATCAAACTATAGGGAATTTGATAAACATGAAAACTATGAGTTGAGATTTTTTTCATGAATTTGAATATTTGAGCGAGAATTAAAAAAAAAAAAATAGATGAATGAGCATACTAGTTTTGTCAATAACAATGTTTCAAATGTTATCTATTTAATTTCCCTTATTTTTTATATTTATTTGCTTAAACTTTTATAGGAGTGAAAGTAGGTAGTGATACCAGTTCACATCAGTTGTTATCACAATAATATAAATCATAATAATTACACCAAAAAACGTGATATGCTCCCTTACAATTTGATTGAATTTAAAATCATATTTTTTTTACACACTGATGTTTCTCACACATGTATACGTATTGTCTCAATAGTATAGGGCTTTAAGGAGTCCGGAGTGTCGAATCCACAGGAAACAATGGAAGCCAAAGTAGGAAAATGTTCTAGTCTACTTAATTTGTTCTTAGTTTGAAATTTTGAAATACGTGGGTTTTGCTAACAAACCTAATACAATTATATAAAGTTACACCTATAGAATTTCTAACCGTGTTATGTGAATTGGTTTTGTCAAGTGCTAAGGTTATTTTTCCTTGCAGTGATAATAACATAGCACAGATGTGGAAGAAATGCAAAATAAAGTAAAGTTTTTGACAAATAGAATCATAAATCCAATCCTCTTCTAACCAAATAAAGAGGCTTTGATAAATTGACCTTAATTCCTTAAGTTTCACTTTGAAAACAATGAGGCTTATCTCTCTATTTATTTGCATCTCCTACAATGCACTTTGATTCATACCCTATAGTTCAATGAGATTTTCCTAGTTGTTCATGTGGTAGCTCTTCTGAGTCCTTACGAGTTCACGACACATTTTAACAGATCAACTGGCTAGATTGAAAAGTAAAGTGCAGAAGAAAATCATCACAATTATAGAATAAAAATTATTTCATGCATGCTATCAACATCCCTACACATCTACTACATCACTATAAGGAAAAGTAAGTAAATTTACTCAGAAAACATGAATAAAACAACACTAGAACGTATTGAAATAAAGAGATTCAACATATAAATGTGTTTCAAAAAAATTACAACTTTAAATCATAAATATACTTATCTCTGTCTCTCACTTTGCCTCAAGATTGCTCCACCCAAGCACTCGCTCTTTTGCTATAACTCTTAATACAGTAACACTTACAAAAAAGCACAACTCACACCCCTAGACTTGCTCAAAATAAGCCCAGGACACCTACAAAAACAGGACAAAAATACCTCTAAAACTCTCTCTACCTAAGAACACACTTTTTCTTTCTCATTTCCCCCTTCTTCAAGAAATTTACTTTTTTCCCCTAAAAACCTCTTAAAACTATAATGAAATCGCTGTGAACTGCTCTGAATCATCTCAAAATTGTTCAGAATTCGGTTGTGGCACATAGGCGCCACTCTATTCTGGCTTCATGGCCTTGACCTTCAGGACTGAGGCCTTGATGCCCAGTGGATGACACCTAAGCGCCAATATCTCGGGTTACCTTTTCCTTGATTGGAGCCTAGGCGCCAGATTGATTTGGTTCCATGGCCTTGGTCTTCAGAACTGGGGCCTTGATTCCTGTTGGTTGGTGCTTTAGCGCTAATCTCTCAGGTTCTAGGCATGGCCGACGCCTAGGCACCTAGTACTTGGTGTCATGGCCCCAACCTTCACAAAATACTTTTTCTTAAAATTTTCTCTTTTTTGCTTCATATTTCTTCCACTTTATTCCACTTTTAATTCCTATTATACCTGCAAGAAAAACATATAAGTATCTTTTTTTAAAGTATAATTTCATTAAAAAAAAATCTACAAAATATAAAGAAATTCATGCAATTTTTTCATACATCAAAATCCCCCTAACTTAACTGTTACTTGTCCACAAGTAAAACTACAACTTTAAAAACCAAATTTGTTGATTCGTTAAATTTTCCTACAATTTTGTCTCAGAATTGTCATAGTGCAACTTAGGAGAAATTCTAGTGAATCGACCTAATGTTAGGGTGTAAGAACATCTTGTATTCAACTTAGAAATCCTTATCATAAAACTTGGGATCTTTAGAAAGTATAAAAACAGAATTTAAGCACTCTATTGATAAAAATTAAGCAATATTTTTTTGAAAAAAAAAAAAAAACTTAGGATTGTTTTTAAGTCTTATTCCTTTAAGAAGGTTCAAGTGACACCAATTTTTTATTAGGTTTTTCCTCAAGGTTTTCCTCACCTTTCTTATATTTTTTTTCTTTTTAATTTTCTATCTTTTTTTTTTTTTCTCTTAGGATCATTTTTAATTCTTGCTATTTTAATGTGAGGATAACTATATCTGGATAGGTCTTTAATAGTTTTAAATTTCAATATTCTCCCTCTAAAGTTGAAAACCCATCGCTTTCTTTCACTTTTGAAATTATAATATTAGTTTAAAATAGGTTTCAATAGAGGCTCAATTTCTGTAAAGTATAAATTTAAGAATCCTAGTTTTTTTTTTCAAATATCCAACTCATTTCTACAATAAATAGTAAAATCATTTTCCTACTTATTTCCTATAAAATACCTTAACTCTAGATCAACACTATTTATGTAAATCTCAACTAAGCCTTTTATATCATTTCTAACATCAAAATTGTAATAATCTAAAAGCAACACCACGTATCACAAGTCATTTTAAAGTGATATAAATTTCAATGTGGGCTACTGAGGACAAATAAAGTTGAGCTTTAAA